>UESW01004730.1:804597-859328 GCA_900491605.1 Calamus simplicifolius | reverse complement strand
TTCATGTCAGATAGAAATGAAAATTTTTAAATTCATATTACGTGAGGTTCAGTAAAAGTTTATATGTCTTAGGTAAGCAATTCAAATCATAAACTATGTATTTATAAAATGAATTGTTTGTGCATTTGACTCGATAAAGTCTATCTATTGCTTTATCTAATTACCAATCTTTTATTTCTTTTTTTCTTTCTATTTTATATTATCATTTTACATTTCTCAATTAAAGAAAAAGATAATAAAAGTATTTTTTATGACTTTGCATAAATGCGGTTACAATAGTTAAGAGATGGAGTTATAATCATTCATCTAATTATAACTGATTAGGTAAAAAGAGTTACTCTCTCAAGTCAATAATTCTAAAGTCCATGAAATTCAAATGTACTATGTACATGCATGCATGTATACCTACATAAGTGCATTCATATATATATATATATATATATATATGTGTGTGTGTGTGTGTGTGTGTGTGTGTGTGTGTGTGTGTGGAGGGGGGGGTAAATAAGAGGCAATGAGCAACATTAGTTTCTCTCCTTTGAACGCTATGAAGGGTACCATCTCTAAAGAACCGTCGATAAATAAGAGGCAATGAGCAATATTAATTTCTCTCCTTTGAACGCTATGAAGGGTACCATCTCTGAAGAGAAAAAAATATCATGTATCATACCATTATGGAATGATATATTAGAATGATTAATCCAAGCGATGAACTAGAGAAGTAGACTTCAAACTGGTTTGATTTTTTCATTGGATTAATTGAATAATTGATCCAATCAAAATAGGATGAATCATTTAATTGTTTTATTGATCCAATAATCTAATGTGAACCGATGAAATCAGACCATATTTTCATACCCTTTAAAGCTATTTTTATGCAATATAATTTAAATATAAGTGTCTTTAATTTTAAGCATTAGTATTGTATTCTAGTATAGTTCAAATAATATATATATATATATATATATATTTGAACTATATATATATATATTCAAATAATATATATATATATATTAAAATTACTAAATTAGTTTAATTTTATTAAAAAATCTTCATATATCGTTACAGACCATATGTTTTTAATTTAATTATTTCTACAATTTGATCGTTGATCTATTAGTTTGTTCATTGAACGTTAATGCGGTTTGGTCCAACTCATGTAATTATGCAATTAATGCGGTTTGGTCCAACTCATGTAATTGTGCATGGAACATAATTTTAACGCGTTGATGGTCAGATGATTCAGTTTGATTGCTTTGGCTGGTCTTTAATCCGAGGTAGGGATGGCAATGGTCAAGAATGGTCTGGAACTGTCTATATTCGTTTCCATTAGAAAAAATATTCTTATTTTTTGCTTCATTAAGTTATTATAGTTAACGAAACCAAAACGAAGATATCTAAGTAAATAAGTACCATTGGATATCCATTTGCTTATTTACATAAAAAATACAATTATTTTATTAAATTTATAATTTATTAAAAATAAAAAAATAAAATTTTTTAAGATAAGATAGAGACCAATCATAAAATAAGAAAAAGTAAAAGCCGACTACATAAAAAATGAAAGAGCAGAGCCAGAAAAAATAAATTTAAATATATTTTATTATATATATATATATATTTTTTAAATTTTAAATTTTAATATATTAATATATTAATATATATATATATATATATATATATATATATATATATATATTTAAAATTTAAATATATTATATTAAAATTAACAGAAATAAAAATGAATAAATGAAGACGGAGCAAAGAATATCATTTCAGAGTTATTTATCCATTAATAACAGTTATTAACGAAAACTTTTTTCATCTGTTAAGCTATTTATATCAAGAAATTTTTGATTCGTTAAAAATAATAATATGATCGAACAAACAATCAAACGAAAAAACGCTACCATCCTTGTCCGGAGCCAAAATAAATTCAAAATCCCCTGCCAATCCCCTGCAGGAGAAGGGCGTGAATCTGAGCTATCACCTTGCGCGAACGACGTTCGCGTTTCAACAAAGACGGAGTTATTTTATTAATTATGATCTCCGTGCAGTCAAGCCTTGGTTGGTTGCAATAGCGGCGGCGCATGGTCTGCTATTACTTACTTAAAAGTTAAAACGTACAAGCATACCTGCATTTTTATTGAAAGTGAAACGCAGTCGTCTATCGGATCCTCTCCTTACCTACCGCAGGCCCATGATTGAGCGAGGGCATCCTCGCTTCCAAATAAAGCTTCTTCTCCTAATTTTTCTTTTTTTTATATTTGTTCAACAAGCAACCATATCGATTTAGGATAAGACATACCCAATATATCAGAGTATAGGATTTAAGAGGTACCATCGAACAGAAGTCACCCGATAACCAAAATCAAGGACCCGAATGATGAACGATCCGGGCAGCTACTCAATCAGCGACAGAATTAGCTTTTCGATATATATGTCGAATCTGAATAGAATCAACCTGCCAAAACATAAACCGAATGTCACTAAGCAGAGGGTTGGTAAAAATCATGTCGCGCAGATCCTGTTGGAGCTACCGAACAACTATAGTGGAATCCCCCTCAATGATGAGCCTACGAATGCTCAGGCTACGTATAGCATAAGAGATACATGGCCACGCAGCATGCAACTCCGCAGACGGCACAGATAGATCAAGAAGTCCAGACCCACCAGCCACCAACATTAAGCCTTCAGAATCACGGATGACAAAAGCCGATCCCGCCAATCGCCCTTGAACACTACTATCAAAATTGACTTTGACAATCCCTAGTGGGGGGGTTCCTAGGAGATGTAGACCGTACCCCGGTGCGCTGCAGAGGCAGCAGGAGAATCCCAGAAGCTAGGGCTGCCAAAGTCCAAAGAAGACCGATGGATAGTGTACTCAGCAGAAAGAGACATGGCTGTCCTGACAATCCGATGGGGAGGGTCAACCACAGCCGTAAAGATATGCTGGTTCCGAGATAACCAGACCTGATAAGCCAAATAGGCAGCTGTAGAGCTCATACCATCCGAATCCCTCCTCGTATCCTGCCACAAAAAAGTCAAAAGGAAGGCACAAGACAGGATACTGTGCACAATCCGTGAACAATAACCCGCGATCCGCCAAACTGGTCTCGCTCTAGTGCAAGAGAAGATGACATGATCAATAGTCTTCTCCTAATCTTTAAAGCGTGAGGGTGGTCTATCATTTTAATTTTTTAAGTTAAGTTAAAAAATTCATATTCTCTTATTCTAATTCTAATTTTATATTTTAATATACCAGCGATTCACCTTAAATTGATACGATCATTTGTCTGTTTATGAAAAAAAAAAAAAAAAAACGAAAGAACCGTGAGGGGGGCACTGCTTGCGTGTTTGAGAGGCAAAGTGATAGATGGAGATGTGATGCGATGGTAAGGGGGCGAATCTTTTTGATCTCTCTGTTATATAAAATATATTCATGATGCTTCTGGTTCTCTCGTCCTGTAATCCAACCCCCATTTCTTTTGATAGTCTTTTTAGTGAAGTTCCCGATCTGCCGTAGCTAATCTTGGAAGAATTTTGCACTTCGCCTAATCTGCTCTCTATCGTTAAACCCGGAATAGTAATGGCGTATTCTATCGGGCTGATGTACAAATTTTTCAACGAAGACTGACTTGAACTTGCAAATAGATTAAACACTCGGAGATGCTGAAAGGGGCTAATTTCACCCTTCCTTTTATCCCTTTAGCATTTCTGATGACGAAACCATTGAACACCACCTCTCTCGTCCTCTTTTATTTATTCTTTTTTTTTTTGTTAGCTAAAAAATTGGTGTCAATTCCTAAAGAACTTCTCTATAGAAGACTTCAAGCTAGAAAACTGATGCCAATTCCTCAAAAACTTCTCTTTGAAAGGTTCTAACACTAATTTGAATCAGTCTTAAAATTTGGATGCTCCTTCATCACAATCCAGAATCCCATGCAAAAAAATTAGATAAAAAATTATTATTTAACCTTTTGATCCTATACAAATACTTAGGATTAATGCAGGGTAATATGGCTGATCCAGCACCGTCAGGTCTGACGGTAAAGGAGACTGACGGTGTCCCACTCCAACCTTCGAGGCCAACCTCCGAGGCCCACCTCCGAGGCCAGCTTATAGCTGCGAGCCACTTGGCATGCCCACATGGCCCGCTACTCGCCTGCTATAGTGCGTCGTCATGCCCCATTAAGACGTATGGCCCACCATGCACCCGTAACAGTGCATGGCCATATCCCGTTACGGTATGTGGTCCATCACTCGCCTGCAACCACGTAAGGCCATATCCCGTTACGGAGTACGATCCACCGCTTGCTTGTGGCTGCATGTGGCCATACCTCATAACGATGCGTGCCTGGTGCAACCATAGCCACCCGACACACATGATACCGTATTGGCGGGTGGCAAATCAGGCAGGACACCTCTGACGCACAGTAACGATACGGCCTATCATTGTCAGCCCCTCCTTTTTGTCTGTTATCAAACAGGGATATCATGAAATCGGTAACCTTCTGGAAGCATGGGGGGAGGGAGATCTTTGAACATGTATAAAAGCTTACTTTTACAACGAGGAAAGGATCCTGAACCCTAACTCTCTAGCTTTCTTCTACTAGCTAATTCTTGTCTGTTCCCGAGTGACTGACTTGAGCGTCGGAGGGTCCCCACCGGAACATCCGGTCTCTGACTTTTCTTGCAGGAGTCCGAGAGGTGGACCTCCGTTTCCCCGGCGTGCAAGGAAGCTGACTCGGCGTCAACAGATTGGCGCGCCAGGAAGGGGGAAAGAAGAGAAAAGCTTCGAACCACCAGCACAACTTCTCTTTCTTGTCAGCGACAACTTCTCTTTCCCCGAGCTCTCAAGCAATGTGACGACCCGTGCACGAGAGGTCTCCACTAGCCACGCTGGGGGGCAGCGTCAAGGGGCTGATCCGTTGGCGGTTGGCCCCTCAGCTCCCCTAGCCAACGTCCCTGCACCACCACCATAGTAGCTTCAAGAAGACCGGCTTGCCGCCCTCGCCGCGCAAGTCCAATATTTGGCAATGGTTCAAGGCCTGCAGCACCAGGTGGTGCTGTGCAGCAACCGGGGCCCCTCCTGTCAATGCCAGGAGTCATCCAACCCAGCCAGCACTCTTTTCGGAGGAGGTCCCCTACCCAAGAAGCTTGCCACCGCCGCGCTTCGCCCAAGCCTCACTGCGCGAAGCCTCCAAGAGGCCCCGGTCACCCTCTCGCCGTGCTAGTGCATCTCCCAAGCGGCGGCATGGGAAGGAAGCGGAGCGCCTTCGTCAGCATCGCCGCCGCTCTTCCCCCTCCTCAGATTCCTCAAGGGAGGGGTCTTTTGACGGCAGAATAGCCCGCCGAGCTGAGCGTCGGCTCGAGAGTACAATCAGCGGTTGGAGGAGCTCAGCCGCCGGATCACCAACCCACCAGAGGCGGACTACGACAGCCGGCCACCCTGTCCCGGGATCATGGAGGAACCGATCTCAACCCAGGTTCCGCCTTCCTCAGCTGGACCCATATGACGGGACCACGGACCCCTGGACCATTTGGAAAGTTACAAGGTCCTCATGCAGGTCCAGGGGCAACCGATTCGCTTTGTGCATCGCCTTCCCGCCACTTTGAAGAAAGCTGCTCGAGCTTGGTACTCTCGCCTGCCGCCACGGAGTATCGACTCCTTCCGCCAGCTGGAGAGGGCCTTCCTGGCCCATTTTGATGCCTGTCCGAAGATTCCAAGGGTGGCAGACAGTCTCTTTCAGTCCAGCAAAAGAGTGGCGAGTCCCTGCGGGACTACGTCGCTCGGTTCAAGGAGGCCACCCTGGAAGTCTACAACCTCGAGGATTCGGTGGCCACCTTGGCCTTGAAGCGAGGGCTCCGTCCCTCTCGCTTCGCATACTCCCTCGACAAGAAGCCACCCGGCTCCTACACAGAGCTTTTGAGCCGGCCCAGAAGTACATCCGGCCGACGAAGTTGACTCCTCCCGGCGCGAGGCTGCGGGAGCACCACCAAGAAGCCGGCCGTCCAGAGCCTGCAGAAGTTCCCCCAGGAGGCCCGAGCCTCCTCGCCGACCAGACAACCATCCCCGAGCTCCTGCACCGAGAGACGGGCCCTACACCCTTGCTCGCCCCAATATCGCAGATCCTGCTCGAGATCGAGGGGAGCCCTATCTGCAGCGCCCTCCTCCCATGAACCCAAAGATCCCCCGCAACAAGAACCTCTACTGCCGCTACCACCGGGACCATGGCCACGACACCGACGACTGTCGCCAGCTGAAGAAGGCGATAGAAGACCTTATCAGCGGGCCACCTGGGAAGTTCATCCAGAGGAACAACCCGGGAGCTCCTGGCCCATCAGCGCCTCTGCCACCGATGATTGACAATGCCCGACGAGAAGACGGTGGCGATGATTTCCTGGGGGGCAGGAGGCCCAAGAGGCCAAGGGGGGAGGGAGTTAGACTCTATAATCCCTTTTTCAAAAGGGACTTAGAGGGGGTTGTAATAAAAATGATGATAGCGTCGTCGTGTCCATGACGATAGCTAAACACCCTGTAAAAAGAATTCTGGTTGATAGTGGGAGCTCGGTGGATGTTTTAACTATGATGCCTTTGTTCGTATGAACCTGTCACCCGACCTGCTTCGGCCTGTCGCCACGCCTTGATGGGGTTCACGGAGATTCCGTGAAGGTCGAAGGGGAGATCACTCTTCCTGTCACGGCTGGTATGGCCCCGTGCCAAAGCACTGTCTTCATGAGCTTCCTGGTGGTCGGGTGCCCCTCGCCTACAACGCGATCCTCGGAAGGCCTGGGCTTAACTTTTGGACGCTGTCATCTCCACCAAGCGGCTCCTCGTGAGGTTCCCAACCAGCGAAGGGGTCGGGGAGATGCGAGGGGAGCAGAACCCACCGCCTTTGCTGCCACATGGCCCCTAGCCCTCAGGGGGTGATGCCCACACCTGCACCAGAAGCACTGGACCCCCAGGACTCGGCAAGGAGGGAGAACCGGCCGAGCGGCTGTTAGCCTTTCCCCTGGGGAGACCCGGAGCGGACTATCCAAGTTGGGGCTTGCTTCCGGAGGAGGCTTGCACCAGCTCCTTGCTTTCCTGCGAGCCAACGCTGATATCTTCGCATGGTCGGCATCCGACATGCCGGGCATTCCGAGGAGGTGATTACACACCAGCTCAACATTAAGCCGGAGTGCCGACCCGTTCGGCAGAAGAAAAGGAGCTTTGCCCAGACAGACAGAAGGCCATAGATGAGAGGTGCGCAAGCTGCGGCGGCTGGCACATTCGCGAGGTGCACTACCCCGACTGGCTGGCGAATGTCGTGATGGTCTCAAGGCCAGTGGGAGCTGGAGGATGTGTGTGACTTTCACCGACCTCAATAAGCATGCCCCAAGGACAGCTTCCGCTGCCCCGGATCGACCAGCTGGTAGATGCTACGTCCGGCCATGAGACCCTCAGCTTCATGGATGCATTCTCGGGTACAACCAGATCAGGATGAACCCGGCTGATGAAGAGGCACCTCCTTTGTCACCGAGAAGGGGATATATTGCTACAGGGTGATGCCTTCGGGTTGAAGAATGCGGGAGCCACTATCAGAGGTTGATGAACAAGGTTTTCGAGGACCAGCTCGGGCGCAACATGGAGGTATACGTGGACGACATGCTGACCAAGAGCACCCATGCCACGGACCATGTTGCTGACCTTGCGGAGACTTTCGCCAACCTGCGTCGGTACCGAATGAGGCTGAACCCCGCAAGTGCACCTTCGGAGTTGCACAGGCAAGTTCTGGGCTTCATGGTGACCAGCGAGGAATTGAAGCCAACCCAGACAAGATCCAAGCCATCTTGGATATGAGGCCCCCAGCTAACAAGAGGAAGGTGCAGCGTCTGACCGGAAGGGTGGCAGCCTGAGCCGCTTCATGTCAAGGTCGGCAGAGCGTGTCTGCCCTTCTTTAAGGCATTGCGCAAGGTCAACAGCTTCGAATGGATGAAGAGTGTCAGGAAGCTTTCGAGGAGCTAAAGAAATTTCTGTCTACTCCTCCACTGTCTAAGCCGAGGAGTGGGGAGGAACTCTTTTTATATCTTGTAGCCTCCCCCGAGGCGTCAGCTCCGTGCTCGTTTGCATGGATGCCGACGGAGCGCAGAAGCCGGTCTACTACACTAGCAAGGTACTCCACGATGCTGAGACCAGATACTCCAAGACCGAGAAGATTATCTTCGCCCTGGTGGTCTCGTCCAGCGCTTCCGACCCTACTTTCAAGCTCACCCAATCATGGTGCTCACGGACCAACCACTTTGGACTATCTTATCCCGTCCAGACACTTCCGGTCGGCTGGCCAAATGGGCCATCAAGTTGGGGGAGTTTGACTTATCCATCCGGCCAAGGCCTGCAATGAAGTCCCAAGTGTTAGCCAACTTCTTGTCGAGTGCACTTGGACCGAGGAGCATCCGGAGGAGTTGCACCAGGAGGCATGCATGGAGTCCCCCATGGCCGAGGGGGTGGAGAAAGAAGACTGATTCTTCATGTGGATGGAGCGGTAAACTCTCAGAGGAGCGGGGCCGACTTATCCTCGCGAGCCTGGAGGGAGAGGTGGTGGAGTACGCTCTCCGATTCCTCTTCCTGGCCACCAACAACCAAGCAGAGTATGAAGCCTTGTTGGCAGGGATGAAGCTAGCCAAGGAGCTTGGTGCGGAGCGTCTAAGGGCCTTCACGGACTCCCTGCTTATCTCTGGGCAGGTCGCCGGGGAGTACGAGGCTAGAGACCCAACTATGTCCCGCTACCTGAACAAGGTGAGATCTCAAGCCTCTCAGTTTATATATTTCCGCGTCAGCTACATTCCCCATGCGGAGAATGCCAGGGCCGATGCGTTGTCCCGCTTGGCCACTTCGGTCGACGGGACCTTGGGAAGGACGTACGTGGAGCATCTGCAAGTCCCAAGCATCGAGGAGTGGAGGAGGCAATACCGGTCGAGCAGGAGCCTTCCTGGATGGATGCTTATGTCCGATATCTCACTGACGACACCCTCCCGAAGACCCGGCCGAGGCCAGACTGCTCAGGCGATGGGCCCGAAGTTCCTGATGATGGATGGGAAGCTTTACCGAAGATCATTCTCATACCCGGTCCTCAAGTGCGTTGGCCTACTGAAGCTGACTATATATGCGAGAAATTCATGAAGGCATATGCGGGAGTCATCTGGGGGGCAGAGCCTGGCGTACAAGGCCCTGCGGCAGGGGTATTATTGGCTGACCATGAGGGACGAAGCGGCCAGCTTGTCAAGAAGTGTGATAGCTGTCAGCGCCGTGCCAACATCCAGCGACAGCCGACATCTCAGCTGACCCCACTGGCGGCACCTTGGCCCTTCGCCCAGTGGGGATGGACATCTTGGGCCCATTCCCTCCTGCCTCCGGCAACGCAAGTTCCTGCTGGTGGCTGTCACTTCACCAAATGGATCAAGGCTGAAGCGCTTGCCAAGATCATCGAGGGCAAGGTGAGGGCTTTCTTCTGGAAGTCTATAATATGCTGGTTCGGACTGCCATACTCTGGTCACCAAATGGCCGGCAGTTCGACAACGCACCCTTCCGAGGATTCTGCACCGAGCTCGGCATCCATCAGCAGTTCACCTCTGTAGGGCATCTCAGACCAACGGAGCGGCCGAGGTGACCAACCGCATCATTCTCCAAGGGCTAAGAGCTCGGCTAGATGACTGCAAAGGATGGTGGGTGGAGGAGCTCCACAATGTGCTATGGGCCTACCACACAATGCCTCGGACCTCCACCGGAGAAACTCCCTTCAGCCTCGTCTTCGGATCCAAGCAGTCATTCCTATAGAGATCGGTGCCCCGAGCCCCAGAGTGGAAGCCTACAATGAGGAAGACAACCCGAACCAGTTGCGGGCCAACCTCACCTAATGGAAGAGGTACGGGATCGAGCGTGACTCCGAATGGCAGCCTACCGACAGCGAGCGGGTAGGTATTACAACGCTGGTGTCCGCCCAAGGGCCTTCTTGCCGGGGGACCTGTCCTTCGTCGAGCTGAAATCTCAAAACCAACGGAAGGGGGCAAGCTAGAACCGAACTGGGAAGGACCTACCGGGTCACTGAGACACTCCGCCACGGAGCGTAAAAATAGAAGTGCTAAACGGAAAGCCGCTCCGCGGACGTGGAACGCCGATAACCTCCGTCGGTATTATCAGTAGCGTACTCTTTCTTTACATGAAATTTTGCGATTGTATTCTCTTGGGGCTCCCACCCCGTATTTGAAACTAATAAACAGAAGTTTAAGCATCTTAGCTTCTCAACAAAAGCCCAATGTACCATTGGCATCGAAGACCCGATGTACCATCGGATTCAAAAAGCTCGAGGCCAGACTCAGCATGGAAAGCCCAGTGTACCACTGGCAGACCGATGTACCATCGGCTCTCAATAAAAAGCCCAATGTACCATTGGCATCGAAGACCCGATGTACCATTGGATTCAAAAAAGTCCGAGGCCAGACTCGGCATGGAAAGCCCAGTGTACCACTGGCAGACCGATGTACCATTGGCTCTTAACAAAAAGCTCAATGTACCATTGGCATCGAAGACCCGATGTACCATCGGATTCAAAAAAGCCCGAGGCCAGACTCGGCATGGAAAGCCCAGTGTACCACTGGCAGACCGATGTACCTTTGGCTCTCAACAAAAAGCCCAATGTACCATTCGCATCGAAAACCTGATGTACCATCGGATTCAAAAAAGTATGAGGCCAGACTCGGCATGGAAAGCCCAATGTACCACTGGTAGACCGATGTACCATCGGCTCTCAACAAAAAGCCCAATGTACCATTGGCATCGAAGACCGATGTACCATCAGATTCAAAAAGCCCGAGGCCAGACTCGGCATGGAAAGCCCAGTGTACCACTGGCAAACCATGTACATCGGCTCTCAACAAAAAGCCCAATGTACCATTGGCATCGAAGACCCGATGTACCATCGGATTCAAAAAGGACGAGGCCAGACTCAGCATGGAAAGCCCAGTGTACCACTAGCAACCGATGTACTATTGGCTCTCAACAAAAAGCCCAATGTACCATTAGCATCGAAGACCCGATGTACCATCGGATTCAAAAAAGGTCGAGGCCAGACTCGGCATAGAAAGCCCAGTGTACCACTGGTAGACCGATGTACCATTGGCTCTCAACAAAAAGCCCAATGCACCATTAGCATCGAAGACCTAATGTACCATCGGATTCAAAAAGCCCAAGGCCAGACTCGGCATGGAAAGCCCAGTGTACCACTGGCAGACCGATGTACCATTGGTTCTCAATAAAAAGCCCAATGTACCATTGGCATCGAAGACCCGATGTACCATTGGATTCAAAAAGCCCAAGTCATCCTTGGTAGTCCAAGATCGATATTCCATCGATGCTTTGAAGTTCAAGTCATCCTCGTCGGCCCAAGCTCGACGTTTCATCAGTGCTTGGAAGCCCGAGTCCCTGGGGGGCAAACACAACCCGTCTCCCTTGACTCTCTCAAAGGGATCCAGCCCTATATGACTAAGTTAAAGTTGCATGAAAAATAAAAGCAGCCCCTCGGTGCTGACGAAGCCCTCAGGGGTCCTACGTCAGTAACCCAGGGACTCAGAGAAGAGATCACAGTTTGGATTTTCATTGATGGAAAATTATACTTCATTAACATTAGTGTATACAAAATGCCGACCAAGTCGGACTTAGTACAAAAACAAAAATAAAGAACTACAAAATCAAGGTCCGATCGCAGGCTTCCCATCTGAGGCCTCATCGGACTCTGGGTTTGGCTCAATGTCCATGGCCTGGGGGAAGTTCAAAACTCGGGCAACTTTCTTCTTGGCATCGTCGAACCCCTGGACATAGAAATCGACATTAGCTTCAACCAGCTCGTGGGTGAAGTGCTTTGATGCCTTGAACTCCTCCACGGCCGCAGCAACTCTGGCCTCGATGGCAGCCTCCACCTCTGCGATTCGGGCCTCTTCTCCACTATCAGAGAGGCTACTACCGCCCTCTCGACCTCCATGGCCTTCACCTCCCCCTCAGCCCGCTTCGCCCGATCCTCGGCCTCTTGAATGGCCGAGTTTAGGTCGGCTATGTGGAGGTTTCAGGCTTCAATTGCGCCCTCGGCCTCTGTGAGCTGATTGAGCGCCGCCCGCCATCAGTCAGCCTTGGCCTCAGCTCTGCGCTCAGCCTCCTTTATCTTATCGGCGCATTCGGCCCTTACCAATTCCAAGGCCTTCTCCGCATCCTCGGCCTGAGCCTGGGCATCCTCGGCATCCTGCTGGACTTGGCGGGCAACAGCTTCCCCTCACCGATGGCCTCTCGGGCAGCACGATGGAGTTGGTCACCTGCACTCAGAGTGTCAGCTATGCAAATTGCTTAAGTGCACTAAACTAGGGGCAGGAAGAAAAAATACTTACTCGAACGAGAGCTGAGAAAATCTTCCGAAAGAACCTATACGCCCCAGGGTTCGGAGCTCCTCTTGAATATCAGGCTAAATGACATAGGACATGTGTTGTTCAGCCCGACGCCCATCCTTTATCAAAGAAAAACCGCGAGGGATTGGCCCCGCCCTGTTTCCCTCGGCGGTCCCGAAGTACTCTGGCTCGCGTGCGGAGGGCTCGCCGGCATCTGCTCGAGGGGTGGGCTCGCCGCCCCTGATGGCCCTTCCCCCCAACTTTTGTCTACTTCGGCTGGGGCAGGTTCATGAGGAGCTTGGGGTTCCTCCATCGCCGCCGGCTCCTCCATTGTTGCCAGCTCCTCCATCGTCGCCCTCTCGGTCGTTGCCCCCTCTGGCGGGGTGTCAGCCATCAGGTCCACCTCCGGGGCTGGTGGAGGCTCGCGTCGCTCGATCGGCGGGGACGCCCTCACAGGAAGGCGCTTGGGGGCCGGTGCCTTCTGCCCCTCTCTCGGGCCGCCACGGGCCCTCATCCTCTTGATTGCAGCCTTCTGACCATGGCACTCGGAGGCTTCATTGCTGCACAGCATCAGTCGGGGTCAGTTAAAAAAAAAGAAGAAAAAAAGAAGAGAGGAGGAGAAGGAGGAGGAAGGGGGCAATTTGGCTAAGTGCTGGGGCATCTATTACTCACCGCTCTGTGTGGTGAAGCCTGCCAACTGGAGATTGTGCTCCGACAAAAGCAAGCTGTATCTGGGGATGTTGGCAATCAACAGTTGCCCCAGCGCTTCTTGGTCTCCTGGGAGGACGGTGGAGTTCATGTTGGGTCGGAGGTCGGGGTCCCCCCACCGGGACTTGACTTGATCAAGGTCAACAAAAAAGAAACGGGATTTCCATCCCTTGACCGAGGTAGGGAGAAGAAGCTTGAGGACCCGACCGGGTCGGGGCTGGAATAACCATCAACCCCTCTGCTGCTTGAGGGTGTAAAAGCAGTGGAAGAGAGAGTCGGGGGGTGATTTGGAGGTGGTGGCAAAGGAAGAGAAAGGCGCAAATGGTCCGAAGGCAATTTGGGACCAGTTGAGCAGGAGTTAAAGTAATAGTCCAAAAGGTTAATAAAAAAGGGATGGAAGGGTAGACGAAGGCCTAACCTAGGGAAATCTCGTAAACGACCACTCTGCCGGGCCGGAGGAGACCACCCTGTCATCGGGGGTCGGAAGGAAGAGCCCGACATCTTAGGGTACCTGGTAACGGACCCTAATTTTGGCTAAGTCTTGACCCATTACTATTGAGGCGATCACCTCCGGGGATTCCGCCCCCGCCCTCAAAGAGGCGCCGGCCACCGCCTGGCGCCTCCTCGCTGGGGCTCGGCTGGTTGCCGTCGGGCGTTCCCTTGCAGGAGCCCTGGCAGCAACCGATCGTTGGGACAAAGAAAGATGGTCCTCCGGATCAGAAGACCATGAAGAAGAAGGAGATGAAGAGGCACGAAGCTTCGAGGGAGAAATGCGGTTGTCAGAGGGAGCAGAAGAAGTCCAGGATGGTAAGGAGGCCATGACAAAAGTTTGGGAAAGAGGAAGGAAGGATCAGGAAGGACAGAGGGCTAACCTAGAGAAAGAAATGGCGGGAGGCGATTCTCAGGTTGCAGAGGGAGCAGAGGACCAGAGGAAGAAGATAACTAAAGTAAATGACGAGTATTCAGCCTTCGCCCGGGTTTTGTCAAGTTTCAAATCATCCCACCTCAATTTTCAAGCCATGCAGACTCCCGCTATAGGTTGGGCCGCCTCGGTAGGCGTCCGGCGCATGGAACAAACCGCCTCCGGCCAATGATGGGACACCACTGACGCTAGCGCCATGATGGCAATGATGGCGGCCGCTTTTCACGAATTTCAAAAGGACAACCCGCCTCGAGGGCTATCACGGCAGATCGGACGGACAACAGCAGCTGCCCCTTCACATCTCCCATGTCGCCCGCGCTAAGTTATCGCAGCATCCATAGACACGTAGCCGGGAGCAGTTGGCAGCGAACGGAGATCAACCACTGAGGAGGTGATGCCCCTTTCGCTTCGCCAGGGTGAACCCGCTCCGTCTCAGGGGCGAGGGGGTATCTGATATGGCTGATCCAGCACCGTTAGGGTTGACGGTAAAGGAGACTGACGGCTTCCCACTCCAACCTCCAAGGCCTACCTCCAAGGCCTACCTCCGAGGCCCACCTCCGAGGCCAGCTTATAGCTGCGAGCCACCTGGCATGCCCACATGGCCCGCTACTCGCCTGCTATAGTGCGTCGCCATGCCCCATTAGGATGTATGGTCCACCATGCACCCGTAACAGTGCATGGCCATACCCTATTACGGTATGTGGTCCATCACTCGCTTGCAATCACGTAAGGCCATATCCTGTTACGGAGTACGATCCACCGCTTGCTTGTGGCTGAATGTGGCCATACCTCATAACGGCGCGCGCCTGGTGCAACCATAGCCACCCGACACGCATGATACCGTATTGGCGGGTGGCAAATCAGGTAGGACACCTCTGACGCATAGTAACGATACGGCTTGTCATTGTCAGCCCCTCCTTTTGTCCGTTATCGAACAGGGATATCATGAAATCGATAACCTTCTGGAAGCATGGGAGGAGGGAGATCTTTGAACAGGTATAAAGCTTACTTTTACAATGAGGAAAGAATCCTAAACCCTAACTCTATAGCTTTCTTCTGCTAGCTAATTCTTGTCTGTTTCCGAGTGACTGACTTGAGCGGAGGGTCCCCACCAGAACATCCGGTCTTCGGGGACTTTTCTTGCAGGAGTCCGGTGAGATGGACCTCCGTTTCCCCGACGTGCAAGGAAGCTGACTCGGCATCAACACAGGGTTAAATATTTTACCTGTATAAGCTCTCATAAATTTATTTGGTACTGTATTTCTTTTTCCCTCTTTGAAGCCATTGGTTCCTAACAAGTTTAATAATACTTTGGGTTTTATTTCAGTATTCGTTTTGGAAACCCTGCAATGTAAACATTGGAAGCAACTTTTTCACTGCCTCAGGGCAGGTGGATGTCTGTATCTTTTCTTCATTCCGTTAATGAAGCAATGGAGTTTCCTAATTAAAATATATATATATATATCCTTCCATTCTATCATACTAATCTTGTTCCATTTCATCGTTGTCTGAAGGGAGCTGCTTCCGTTGGCATATACTGGGTTATGGTTACAATTAGGGGAATGAGGGTCATATTATGTGATCAATAGTTAACAACAATCATTTTTCAAGTGTTGGAGTTAATAAAAAAATTTAAACAGATATATCCTTGGTACTAAGTATTAATTAAGTATTAACAAAAAAATCCAGGAGCTGTCTCCACTGGTGGCCTTGTGCACCTTTTTCCTTGGTTGTGTCTAGACGCTTGTCCAAAAACATGGAACGCTATTCTGATCCTCTGCTTCCATTGGGTCTTAGATTGATGACCACCTGGCTTACTGAAACAGAGTCTGCGTTGATGTATCGACACGACTTCAACCAAATATTTAGCTCGGATAAATGGAAAAATAGTTAAAGTTTCACCTTTCTAATGCAAATTCGAGACATCAGCCAAGTAATAAATGAAAAATAATAACATGATAAACATCAGCCAAGTAATTGCCGTCAAACAATTCCCATCAAGCAGTATACATTGTTCTTAATAATCAACCACAGTGCAAGGTGAGTACAAGAATTCTCAATTATTGAGATATGCATTGGAGATAAAGGAGGTCGTCTTCTTCGTTCAATTTTATTTTTACTATCATTTTTAACTAAAGAAGAACCTTGTAGGTTTGCTCAGTAGGTTGACCAGAAGCGTTTCGGAGATTAGTAGCATACTGGTCTATGTGTGGGCATGACAGGTTCATCGAAGGAGTGGTGTACCGTCCACTTAGTAAGCCAGCAGTAATAGTCCTGTAAGCAGCCTCGGTTAAGTGCATTCCGTCCCAGCTGATGTGCTTCGATGGATCGCTGCAGGGTGTAATAACTTGATCTCCACTTTCTATAGAGCAATCATGGAGGTCGCCACATCTTAAGCATGGATCAAAAGGTTTCTCAAATCCTGCAATCATATCAATCTCGTTTAAACATGCAATTGATGCTGTTTTATAGCTGAAGACACCACGCCCTCAAGCACAAAAGAGACTGCAGTACAACACGTGAAAGCTCACACCTCATAACATTAGGGAAAAAAAAAAAATAAAGGTTAGCTTAAAGGGGAGAGTGAAAAATAAAGAGTCCATATAATCAATGAAGAAAAAATAATTTCATCAGCAAGGTATTTCCTCGATGGTAATTGATCATAAATCTTGTCTTGAACAATCTTATTCAATTTATAGACCAATGACCAAAACGCTGGTACAATAAGAGTGTGGGCTAGAACGAGACATGAGTGCAGCATAATGGGACTTATTCTTTATTTATTTAAGGTGCAATGGATCTTTAGATTTGGCTGCCAGCTGGGATTTGTTTAGATGTCAAGGCCAAATTATCTAAAAACAGAGTACTACTTTGCGTCCAAATTAACTTTGATTGCGTTTTCGACTAGAGGAAGCTACCTTCTTTTTCTGATTGCAGCGAGATTTTGAAGTGTCACCTTAATGAATTGATTGAAGTTTTGCTTTGAGCAGTTGCCGAGGGGGGCCAACCATAACTGTTTACCAACAGCTACATACGTCGGCCAAGTCAATAGCTGCCCCAAGTAAGACCTACTAAACTTTTAATAATTATATTGAACAATATAACATCAGTAATATCATCTTTGGTCCTCTCTATTTTGGTAGCACACTGCTTATAAGTTAGAAGTTTTAATTATTGATGAGGGGTAAAATTATCATCGCACCGATGTACACATGATAATAAAGGTCAAGATCATTTTGATTTCGATCAGCCAGCTATCATATCTAGAAAACAATAGAGCTGATATACCTTGGCAAGGTCGAACCATACTCGGACTAAGTCACCCTCAGATTGAATCATTCCGAGCTATTCTTTTGCCCCAGCAGAGACGAGCTATCCTCCTATCTCGATCGGACCGAGATATTTATATGCCTCAGTAGAGCCGAGGCATTCTATCCTCATATACTCAACGTCACCGAAATATTTTATACCTCGGCCAGACTGAACCGTTCTTATGCCTCGTTCAGACCGAAGCATTCAAATGCCTCGGCGAGCCGAGCTATTTTTATACTTCAGTTAGGCCAAAGGGCCCTCGAACCTCTTGGAACCAAGTGCGGGGAAATTTAAATTCATGATAGTTTGATAAGATTCCAGCCGCATAGGTCACCTCGAGCGAAAAATTATGCTAATGATATCGAAAATGACCTACAACCTATAAAATCACCGAATCTCAAAGCATCAGCTAGCTCCTCTAGCCGTCAATTCTCTAACTAACTAGATACTGATACTATCGGCCTCATAATAAACTTGATTCGAATCTGAACGGTTTTGAACCCTCTATGACACATCCAAGGAATTAGGTGATCGCCTATAAATATCCTTATCCTAAAGCTCCTCAGGTACGCTTGCACTGACATTCTGACTAAAAACCCTATTAAAGCTCAAGCAAAGCTCAAAGGTTTCGGAAGGCTATTTTTTTTAAGGGACTCTACTGCGAGAGCCTTCTCCTCATATCTGCTTCATGTGAATCTTCACTGACTTGAACGTCAGAGGGTCTTTCGCAGAGGACCGTCCTAAACACTCTCTGCATAAAAACTGTCTTGCAAGTTTTATCTAGTGAGAGATCAGTGTCTAGATCCGAAGTAGAACTTTATTCGAGTTAAAAAACGAATTTTCACAGCAACAATTATAGACGTCAAGAGTTGCTTATTCTTATTGCAACTACAATGAATACCAAGCAGCAATTACGTGCTTCTCATGGAAACAATAAATACTCACCAAATTCGCGTGGGGATAGGAAGATGTCGTAGAACGCCTCGTAATAGTTCGCATAGATGATGGTGGTGTGCGGGTATAGTCGTCGAAGCTGGTCCAGTTCATCTAGCAGCAGGCGATCGTGGTACTCTGATAGCTCATTTAAACGCTTGATACATCCCGTTTGTGGATCGTACTCTGCTGCCGTTGAGCTCTGGAAAATCGCCAAAAAGAGTGGGACACATCCAATCGCGAAGTTACCTGGCACCACCAATGTCTTCGCCCCTAGTTCTATCAAGACCTAACAATCAAAATGAAGTACCATGGTGAGGACCCAACGATCAAAACAACAGAAAACTAAGCAAGCACCGGGGGGGATTAAGATCGAGAGAGAAACTATCTCACCTTGACTCCCGAGGTAATGGCAGAGATGACATCGGGAACAAAGGTCCAAGTCTCGTCTACGTCTCTCCCTTCAACTAACTGATAGTTATAGTCATTGCCTCCGATCTCCCCCACTATGAAAAGGGAGCTGCTAAAGAAATCTTCGCACTCTACCATGTCAACAACGAATAGGAGTTAATATATTCGCTTGGACATGCTTCGGATCCGGGGCGCAACGTGAAGGTGGCTCAGGAGAAACCGGACGCCATTGTTGATTCTATACGTTCTCTTTGTCTCTTAAGTAATAATTACAACATTCTATTGAAAATAGAAGGCATAAAATTCAAAACAAAAATGACTTCTATCCATCTTTAAAATTCTTACGAATGCAACAAATTTTTTTTTTTTTTGCCTATATTTATATTTTTTTCATTTTAAGAAACAGGGGAGAGAGCTTTTGAGAGAGCAACACAGAATTAATGCGCTAAAGGAATATTGACTTCAGTGCAAGCAAATCATATAGAATTATTATCGTG
This sequence comes from Calamus simplicifolius, assembly GCA_900491605.1. Classification (NCBI taxonomy): domain Eukaryota; kingdom Viridiplantae; phylum Streptophyta; class Magnoliopsida; order Arecales; family Arecaceae; genus Calamus; species Calamus simplicifolius. The sequence goes on along the minus strand of UESW01004730.1, from coordinate 840,134 downwards.
TTTTTACTTTTTATTCGTTATTGTTTTCTTTTCGATATCAATCAATAAAGCCTTCTCATGTTTTTTTTTTTTGTGAATTTAAAAATAACTCAAATAATTTATATTTTATTATCATGTCCTTTTCTACTAAATGGAAATTCAATAAATTTATTTTTTTAATATTGAGAATTGCAAGTAAGGGTATCAATAATACCTGAAAACTCAATAATTTGATCAGCCATTTTATAGTAATCAAATATTGATTCGTATTACGTTTTGATAACTTTATCATATTGAATTCAAATTATGTGCATAGGACCAGATATCTTATTGGATTGAACATTGATTTAGCTATGTTTGAATATGAAAATATAATATTCTAATTATAGAAAAAAAATATGTATAGTATATGTAAATTTAAAAGAATCAGAAAAATTAGCTACATAATTTTTTTTTAATACCATTTCTCCAAATTATATTTGCATCATTTTTGAAGGCGTGATATCTTAGATCTGAGCTGTTGTTATTACAGTTCAAATCATTAATTAGATTTTTTCCAAAACAAATCATTAATTTTCTATTAGTATGGAGTATTATATTAAGTCCTTTTTAGTTTTTGAACTTATAAACTCTTATCTAGTTGGCGTATAGAAACCATGGGCTAAATAAAATCTTTAAAAAACTTTTTTTACCATATTCGAATATAGATATTTTAGGAATCTAACCCAAATTCCACAATTTCATAACCCTAATCACAAGATCTTTATTTTATCAACAGCCTTATGATGTTAGCTCGTAACACTGATTTCAATTTAGCCAAAGATTATATTCCTATTAGACAGTAGTCATAATGATATGCTGAGGTCTAATTTGATGAATCAATTAGGTTTTCAAAACATATATATATATATATATATATATATATATATATATATATATATATATATATATATATATATATATATATATATATATATATATATATATAGGCTCTGCTACTTGTTTTGATATCATTTTTTTAAACACATTAATTTTATTATGATATCATGATATCGACGTGGTTGGAATTGCATTTAGAGCTCATAAAAATGTGGAATTCTTCATTGGTATTGGAACAAGCAGACATTTTTTGTATCAAAAAAAGAAAAAGAAAGAGTGCATCATGTTTAGCTATTTAAATTGTCAGTGTGCCATAGCTAAACACTCCCACTAAAGCTTCATTTATCATTAAATTTATGAAAACATCAGGTAACTTTTTTATAGCAATCAGACAACTTTTTACTTGACTATCCTACCCATATTTTCTTGATCTAAAAAAAAAAAAAAAGATAGACAAATCATATTTTCATGAGCATCATTTATCTATAAGAGAAGGAAAATTATTCATTAGAGAGATGAATAAGTTAGTTTTTTTTATTAAATAGGTAACATATATATATCTATATATATATTTAATATTCTTGCCATCTTTCATGATTAACACTTGTGATTTTTCTCCATGTCATATTATTTATTTATTTTTTAATATCATTAAATTTATATATATATATTTGCTCTTGGCCTTACTTTTTTAATTTCATTGAAGACTCGAGTTAAGTAAAATAAAAAACGAAGTCCGAAAGGTGATCTTCATCTGGTAAGTATGGCCACAAACATCACCCTTCGCTTGCTTTCTGTCCTAATCATTTCTTTTATTTCATTAAATATGAGATACAATCAACCCATTGACCTCGATCCTGTTAGGTTAGAGATATAATTGATATTTATGAAAGAATATAATAATTATTTATTAATAAATAATAATTTTATTTTATTAAAAAATTATATATAATTAAAGTATATACAAATTTTGATTATTAATGTAAAGGTATGGTATGTCATCTGTAAAGTAGATTTGAAAGTTTAAAGAACACTATAATAGATAAAGTTTTAGTAATTTTTTAAAAAAAATATATATAAAAAATATGGCAGAATGGAAATTAAATTATTTTTAAATTGTTTTGATGCCTTTAAAATAAAGGCCCTAAGGGTGATGTCTATTTACTAGCTGAGTACAGCGACATAACATCCATCAAATCTCCACTTAATTCATCGATGTGGCGGTTGGGAATTAACGGGATCGTTGATTGGCATTTGGGGAATGGAACGGTGATGCGACCTTGGTTCATCGATCCCTTATCTAATTTAAGAAGAAATTGATAATTTATCGTGTGGTATAAAATATCTTTGACATCTTTCCGTCTAAAAGCATCGAATTTGGAATATGTAGACTTTTACGATCTCTTTATTTTATATTCAGGATCAGCTCAGCGACCACGGTCCCTTCCATATTTTAAGCTTCTTAAGTTTCAAATAAAAATAGTTGGCATACTTATCACAAGAAACATTGAAAATTCCAGTATTATATTATATAAAACATTGCTGTTTATCATATTTATCTCAAAAATTCTTAAGGCCTATTTGGACAGACAGAGACCAATAAAAAATATTAAAAATTCTTTTAAAAGTTAAAAAAAATAAGAGAAGTTGCTAGCTTCCTTCGTTCCTTCTAAAAAACTTAAATTGTATATAATTTTTATTTGATAAATAATTTAATTTTCATTTTTCATGAAGAATATAATTGCGATTATCTAAATATAAATTTTTTATTTTTTTTATTTAAAAATAAATATAAATAACTTTCTCTTTTTAATTTATAAGGAGTGGATGATAACCTTTCTTTCCCAATTTTGTTCTTTTCCTTCCTTCCCCCACCCAGATCTTTTCCTTCCAACCCAACCATTGACCTCTTCAACCCCTTCTCCACCCCGGCCCAAATTTAAAAAAGAAAAAGAAAAAAAAAAGGCTAACCTAACCTAATCACTGTTGAAGAATTAGGAGGCTTACCTGAATTGGAGGAGCAGAGCGATGGCAACAATTGCTTGAACCAGTCTATCTGTGTACCCAACGAGAATTTAGTCCATTTATCACCAATCGCCGTCGCCCCTCCCACCGCAAAATTCGCCCCTTGCCGGAAACCATGATCGCCGGGTCCGGCTAGATACGGCGGCAGGAGTGGCACCCCGACTTCTTGTGCTGCATCCACCACCATCACCATCAGTCGTGGATCCATTAATAATCTCACCATTGCATGCAAAGCAAACACTGGGTAACCAAACGTAATTCCAAAGACTACACGATATCGGAACAGAGGAAACCATTAAGGAAGATATTAAGCAGAAGAGAACGAGAATTAAGCACCGATAAAGTCAACGATGAGTCGCCCGTCAGAGAACCGTCCGGTGGGGTGATGGAAGTAAGTCTCGCCATATGGAAACCGGCCTTCCGGGCCCGTCTTGTTGTATTGGAGGAAATTTCCAGTGTCGGTGATGGAGTCCCCGAAACTAAAGATGGAGGTATAGCAGGTGGTGGCTGGGATGGGTTTTGGAAGACAGAGGAGAGCGAGGAGGAGCGGAAATGAAATCCGGAGACGAGAGGTGGAGGAGGCCATCAGGAAAGGCTGAGACGGTCCAGCGGTGGAGGTCGGAAGATGAAACGGGGCTCCAATCTAGCTAGTAACCAGCGATAGCGCCAGCCGTGGAAAAATTCGTTCCATTGTCCCATGCTTTATGGCAACACGATTTATGCTGTCACTTTCCGCGTTTAGGTACTGACACGACCGGTGCAGTTAGAATTCCATTTAACGTGGAGTCCATTGCTCCGTACCGAAGTTAAAACGATAAAAAAATAATCATAATAATTTGAACATATACAATAAAAATTTTAAATAAAAAAATAAAATTTTAACTAAAAATAAAAATAAACTGTGATGTGGCTGATCACACCCTCTAGATGGCAGCATAACACCTTGCGCAACTTCCGGAGCCGGATGAGTTGATAGCTCGTTTCTGGCGACGACATCCTCGCCTCGGCCTCTAGCTTCGGCCCCTGGCTTCGGCCTCGGCCTCTAGGTTCGGCCTCACCCTAGCTTTGGCCCCTGGCTTCGGCCTCGGCCTCTAGCTCCGGCCTCCGGCTTCGACCTCGGCCTCTAGCTTCGGCCTCAGCCTAGCTTCGGCCTCAGCCTCTAGCTCCGGCCTCAGCCTCGCTTCGGCCTCGGCCTCTAGCTTCGGCCTCATCCTCGCTTCGGCCCCTTGCTTCGGCCTCGGCCTCTAAGCTTCGGCTTCATCCTGGCTTCGGCCTCGGCCTCTGGCTTCGGCCTCGGCCTCTAGCTTCGGCCCTTGGCTTCGGCCTCGGCCTATGGCTTCGGCCTCAACATTGCATGTTTTCCTAGTATAACGGAGCTGGTCTCGAATACCGGACCCAGGGATCTGAGGCACTAACCGCCGCATATCTTGCTCATCCGTTTTACCGAGATCACGGGCAATTACCAACACACCCTGCAGTTACCGATATATGCAGCACCTATTCGGCAACGACTCACCTGCCTGCTCTGTTCACGGAGCTCATCCTAACGAAACCGATTTGACGGTTACAACGGAATGAGGTAAATTTGACCCCTCGAACAGGTACATAAGAACTCCTAACTCGCAACGAGGGGGGATCTCGATTCTCTGACTGTAAATAAAACTCCTGTTCTACAAGCCACTAACTTGAGCGTCGGAGGGTCCCACCGGCACCACCGGTCTGGGACTTTGTGCAGGTTCCTGAAGAAGAAGGCGCTCCCTTTACATTTCCAGCAACTACTTTCGACAATCTGTGGAGATCTTCGCCCATCGGTGCACACCGCAAGTGGTTTGGTAGCAACAGATTGGCGTGCTAGGAAGGGGGATGCAGCAGACAAACATTCACCCTCACGCATCTGCGACCCCTCAACTTCTGCAAGGAAGAGATGGTGACGACGCGAGCTCAGGAATCCTCCACCAGCCATGCCGCGGAACGCTTCCACAGGCTGAACAATTGGAGGCCAACCTCCATGTCCCACCTCCTGCACCACCACAGGCGAGTCAGTCTGATCGGCTTGACGGCCTAGCTCATAAGTACAGGACCTGACGACGGTGGTGCGGGGACTGTAGGAACATTGCTTTGCCACCATGCCTCAGCCCCTTCCTCCTCATAAGGAGGGTCATGGAGCTAGTCAATCTCATCGAGGCAGGACTCCACCTACAACCTCTGACCACTCACTCCAAGAACCTCGCTGTTGGGACACTTCAAAGCAACGGCGGTCTCTCTCCCACTATTCTGATCGTTCCCACCGGTGGCATAGCGAGAAGGAGCCAAGACGTGTGCACTCCCTGCACCGGCGGTCTTCCCCTTCCTCATCTTCTGACTCCTCTAAAGAAGACACTGACAAGAAGGCCGCTCGTCGGACCGAACGTCGGCTCGATGAGTATCATCACCGATTGGAGGAGCTTAGTCACCGGATCACCAACCCTCATGAAATGGACTACAACCACCGTCCCCCACTTTCTTGCTGTGTCATGGAGGAGCCGGTCCCACCTTGGTTCCGTCTTCCCCAGTTGGACCCTTACGACAGCACGACGGACCCCCTGGACCACTTGGAGAGCTATAAGGTTCTCATGCAAGTCCAGGAGCGACGTATTCTCTCCTGTGCGTTGCCTTTCCGGCCACACTTCGTAAGGCGGCGTGTGCGTGGTACTCTCGCCTGCCACCACACAGCATCAATTCCTTCAGACAGCTCGAGCGATCCTTCCTGGCCCACTTTGATGCATGCCGGAAGATCCCTTGAGTGGTTGATAGCTTGTTCGCTGTCCAACAAAGGAGCGGCGAGACTCTGAAGGACTTCGTTGCTCGGTTCAAGGAGGCCGCACTCGAGGTGTATAACTTGAAGGATTCTGTAGCCACCTTAGCCCTGAAGTGAGGACTTCTTCCTTCCAGATTCGCATATTTCCTGGATAAAAAGCCTCCCGGCTCCTACGTCGGGAACAGAAGTACATTCGCACCGACGAAGCGGACTCTTCCAGAAGGCAGGCTGACAAAGGTTCTAGCAAGAAACTGACGCCCACGGAGCCTGCTGGAGGACGACCCAAGAGGTCTGATCCTCCTCGTCGCTCAGACAACCGGCCTCAGACGCTTGTTCCCAAGGAGCAATTCACTCCCCTCCTTGCTCCAATATCTCACATCATGTTGGAGATTGAGGAGGAGCCCTACTTTCGACATCCGCCCCCCATGAAGTCTGGGATCCCCCGCAGCAAGGAGCTCTATTGCCGATATCACAGAGACTATGGCCACGACACTAAAGACTGTCGCCTTTTGAAAAAGGCTATTGAAGAGCTTGTCTAGCAGGGTCACTTGGGCAAGTTTGTTCAAAGAGGAAACCCCCTTGCTCTGGGCCCGTTGGCGTCTCCTGCACCTCAGATTGGCGTGGACAACACCCCAACGGAAAAGATGATAGCCATGATTTCCTGGGGGGCAGTCAGCCACTCAAAAAGACGACATGAGGGGTTAGACTCTATAATTCCTTTCTTTAGGAAGGACTTAGACGGGGTAGATAACAAGCATGACAACATCGTCGTCGTGTCTATGACAATAGTCAAACATCATGTAAAAAGAATTTTAATAGATAGTGGAAGTTCTGTGGATGTTTTGAGCTACGAAGCCTTTGTTCGGATGAACCTGGCTAACTCTTCTCTTCGACCCATCACCACGCCTCTGATGGGCTTTACCAGAGATTCTATGAGCGTCGAGGGGGAGATCGCCCTCCCTGTCACAGCTGGGACTCCACCGCGTCAGAGTACGGTAGTCATAAATTTCTTGGTGGTCCGGGTCCCGTTGGCTTACAACGCTATCTTGGGAAGGCCTGGCTTGAATTTGCTGGATGTCGTTATCTCCATCAAGAGATTGCTGGTGAGATTCCCCACCGACGAAGGGGTCGGAGAAATGAAGGGAGAACAAAGCCCACCACCACTATGCTGCCACTTAGCCCCCAGCTTGCAGGAGACGGTGTTGGCAGCGGTGCCTGAACCACTCGACCCCCTAGACTTGGAGAGAAGAGGGGAGCCAGCCGAGCACCTCCTAGCCTTTCCCTTGGGGGAGGACCCAACGAGGACCATCCAGATTGGAGCACTGCTTCCGGAAGAGGCACGCGATCGGTTTCTTGCTTTCTTGCGTGCCAACTCCGATATCTTCGCATGGTGGTCATCAGATATGCCGGGCATCCCTAAGGAGATAATCACTCATCGGCTCAACCTCAAGCCAGAATGCCGGCCTGTCCGACAGAAGAAGAGGAGCTTTGCTCCGGATAGGCAGAAAGCCATCGATAAGGAAATCCACAAGCTAGGAGCTGCAGGCCATATTCGGGAAGTTCACCACCCCGACTGGTTGGCTAACATCGTGATGGTCCGCAAGGCCAATGGGAGCTAGAGGATGTGCGTAGACTTCACCGACCTCAACAAAGCATGCCCCAATGACAGCTTCCCATTGCCACGAATCGACCAACTAGTGGATGCTACGTCCGGCCATGAGACCCTTAGTTTCATGGATGCTTTCTCTGGGTACAACCAAATCAAGATGAACTCGACAGACGAGGAAGCTACCTCTTTCATAACCGAGAAGGGGCTATACTGCTACAAGGTAATGTCGTTCGGACTGAAGAACGTGGGGCCTACCAAAGGCTAATGAACAAAGTCTTTGAGGACCATATCGGGCGTAACATGGAGGTATACGTGGACGACATGTTGACAAAAAGTGTCCACGCCACCAGCCATATTGCCGACCTAACGGAGACCTTCCGTAACCTCCGCCGATACCAGATGAGGCTGAACCCACGTAAATGTGCCTTTGGGATGACGGTCGGCAAATTCTTGGGTTTCATGGTGACCCAACGAGGAATCGAGGCGAACCATGATAAGGTCCGAGCCATCTTGGACATGAGACCTCCCGCTAACAAGAAGGAAGTGTAACGCCTGACGGGAAGGGTGGCGGCCTTGAGCCGCTTTCTGTCCAGGTCCATTGAGAGGTGCTTGCCTTTCTTCAAGTTACTCCGCAGAGTCAACGGATTCGAATGGACGAGGGAATGCCAGAAGGCCTTCGAGGCACTGAAAGAATTTTTATCCACCCCGCCACTGCCGTCCAAGCCAAAGGATGGAGAAGAACTTCTTCTGTACCTTACGGCTTCTCCCGAAGCTATCAGTTCCATGTTGGTTTGCATGGACACCAGCGGAACACAAAATCCGGTATATTACACAAGTAAGGTGCTTTACGATGCGGAGACCAAGTATTCGAGAATTGAGAAGATTATCTTCGCATTGATCATATCCGCCCAGTGCCTCCGGCCCTATTTTCAAGCTCATCCGATCGTGGTAGTCATGGACCAACCACTCAAGGCGATTCTCGCTTGTCCAGACACTTCGGGCCGACTGGCGAAGTGGGCGCTTAAGCTGGGAGAATTCGACCTATCTTTCCATCCCCTGTCGGCTATGAAATCTTAGGTCCTGGCAGATTTCTTGGTCGAATGCACCTGGAGCGAGGAGCAACTAGAAGACTCCCATGCAACCCCTCAACTCCTGGGACTGGAGAGGATGAGTGGATCCTTCATGTGGACGGAGCATCAAATTCCCAAGGGAGTGGAGCGGGCCTCATCCTGGCCAACCCGGACGGAGTTGTAACTGTGTGCGCTCTTCGCTTTCTCTTTCCAGCCACCAACAATCAGGCGGAGTATGAGGCCCTACTATTGGGAATAAGATTGGCCCGGGAGCTCGGGGTGAAGCGCCTTAGAGCATTCACTGACTCCCAGCTAGTCATTGGCCAAATCACTGGAGAATACGAGGCGCGGGATCCTACTATGTCCCGTTACTTGAGTATGGTGCAGTCATAAGCCTCTTTCTTAGCCTACTTCAGTGTCAGCTATATTCCTTGGGGGGAGAACGCTAGAGCTGACGCTCTGTCCCAACTCGCTACCTCAGTCGACGGGACGTTGGGAAGAATCTACATGGAGCATCTGGAAGTCCCAAGCATCGAAGCCACAGAGGAGATCCTACCGGTCGAGCAAGAGCCTTCATGGATAGATGCTTATATCCGGTACCTAACTGACGGCGCCCTTCCCGAGGACTTGATTGAGGCTAGGCTGCTCAAGAGGCGGGCCCCAAAGTTTTTGATGATGGATGGAAAGCTCTACCGAAGATCGTTCTCGTATCCGGTCCTCAAATGCGTCGACCCCACGGAAGCAGACTACATCCTGCGGGAAATACATGAAGGCATATACGGAAGTCATCTGGGGGGCAGGGCTCTGGCGTACAAAGCCTTGCGACAAGGATACTAATAGCTAACAATGAGGGAGGATGCGTCCGAGCTCATCAAGAGGTGTGACAGTTGCCAACGCCATGCCAACGTCCAACGCCAACCGACGTCTCAGCTGATCCTCCTAGCTGCACCTTGGCCCTTTGCCCAGTGGGGTATGGACATCCTGGGACCATTCCCTCTAGCTTTTGATCAGCGCAAATTCCTACTGGTAGCCGTCGACCATTTCACCAAGTGGATCGAGGCCGAGGCACTCGCCAAGATTACTGAGGGCAAGGTGAGATCCTTCTTTTAGAAATCTATAATATGCCGGTTTGGGCTGCCGCACACTCTCGTCACTGACAACGGCCGGCAGTTTGACAACACGGCCTTCCGGGAGTATTGCACTGAGCTAGGCATTCATCAGTGGTTCACCTCTGTGGGGCATCTCCAGACCAACGGTGCGGCCGAGATGACCAACCGCATTATCCTTCAAGGACTTAGGGCCCGGCTAGATGACTGCAAAGGATGATGGGTGGAAGAACTCCCCAGTGTGCTGTGGGCCTACCACACAACGCCGCGAACCCCCATCGGAGAGACTCCTTTCAGCCTGATCTTTGGGTCCGAAGCCATCATTCCCGTGGAGATACGTGTCCCGAGCCCCCGTACGGAGTTGTACAGCAAGGGGGACAATCCAAATTAGCTGCGGGCTGACCTCAACCTAGTAGAAGAACTACGAGACCGAGCGCGGCTCTAGATGGCGGCCTTCCGTCAGCGGGCGGCCATATACTACAACGCCCGAGTACGAACCAAGACGTTCCGCCCCGGAGACCTAGTCCTTCGACAAGCTGAAATATCAAAGCCGACAGAAGGAGGCAAGCTAGCGCCAAGATGGGAAGGACCCTATCGAGTCGCGGAGGTGCTTCATCACGGAGCGTACAAAGTTGAGGAGCTAGACGGGAAGCCTCTCCCCTGCACGTGGAATGCAGACAACCTACGTCAGTAGTTTGTTAATTTCCTTAGCTTGAACCTGCCTACTGGAGTACTGTTCAGAATATTCTCATTGACATGTTTTTGAGTGATCCTGCTACTCCTTCAAAGCCCGAGGTTCCGCATTGGCACTCTAAGCCCGGCTCCGCATCGGCACTCAAGCCCGACTCCGCGTCGGCACTCTAAGCCCGAGTCTCCTCTCGGCATTCAAGCCCGGCTCCGCGTTGGCATTCTAAGCCCGAGTCTCCCCTCGGCACTCTAAGCCCGGCTCCGCGATGGCACTCTAAGCCCGAGTCTCTCCACGTCGGCACTCTAAGCCCGAGTCTCCCCTCGGCACTCTAAGCCCGGCTCCGTGATGGCACTCTAAGCCCGAGTCTCCCCTTGGCATTCAAGCCTGGCTCCACGTCGGCACTCTAAGCCCGAGTCTCTCCTCGGCACTCAAGCTCGGCTCCGCGTTGGCACTCTAAGCCCGAGTCTCCCCTCGGCATTCAAGCTCGAATCTCCCCTCGGCACTCAAGCCCGGCTCCGCGTCGGCGCTTTAGCTCGACTTCACGTCGGCGCTTTAGCTCGACCCCGCATCGGTACCTTAGCTCGACTCCGCGTCAGCACCTTAGCTCGACTCCGCGTCGGCGCCTTAGCTCGACTCCGCGTCAGCCCCTTAGCTCGACTCCGCGTCGGCCCCTTGGCTTAACCTCGCGTCGGTGCCTTGGCTTAACCTCGCGTCGACTTCTTAAGACCTACTCCGCGTCAGCGCCTTGGCTTGACTTTGTGTCGGCTTCTTAAGACCAACTCCGCGTTGGCACCTTAGCTTGACTCCGCGTCGGCCCCTTAGCTCGACTCCGCGTCGGTGCCTTGGCTTAACCTCGCGTCGACTTATTAAGACCTACTCCGCGTCGGCGCCTTGGCTTGACTTTGCGTCGGCTTCTTAAGGCCAACACCGCGTCGGCACCTTAGCTCGACTCCGCATCGGTGCCTTAGCTCGACTCCGCATCGGCCCCTTAGCTCGACTCCGCATCGGTGCCTTGGCTTAACCTTGCGTCGACTTCTTAAGACCTACTCCGCGTCGGTGCCTTGGCTTGACTTCGCGTCGGCTTCTTAAGACCAACTCCGTGTTAGTACCTTAACTCGACTCCGCATCGGCGATCAAATCCGACCTCATATCGATAGCCCCTTAATCGACTTCACGTCGGTACTACCCTTCGGTGTCGATAGCCTACGGCACGAGGTCATTTGGCAAGACCACCAGGTCACACAAGTGCGGTTATTAGCCATGACTGCCTACGGCCTTGATAACGGCCACTACGGCTTATTCATATCCAATCATTGATAATTGGTTACGATGCAAATCAAAATGAGAATTGAGCAAGAAATTTGCATTGTTAATAAAAGTTACAAAACTGCCGATCAAATCGGACTTGATACAATATGAAGAAAACAAAAGAAACTAAGGTTTAGCCAGAGCTAAGTCGTCATCTTCGGGAACTTCGTCCAGCTCCAGCTCTTCAATTCCTTCGAGGCCGTAGAGTCTGCGTATTTTCTCCTTGCAGTCTTAGAAGCCGCCATCGTATGCAAATGCAGTTGTCTTCGCCATCTCCCTATTGAAGGCTTTGAACTTCCTAAAATCCTCTACGGCCTCGATGACTTTCTTCCCGGCCTCGGCGGCCTTCTCCTCAGCCTTGGCGACCTTCTTCTGGCCTCATCAGCCTTCCTCTCGGCCTCGGTCACCGCCGCCTTCAGATGTGCGGCCTCGGAATCTCGTTGGCGAGCGATTTCCTCGACGTTCTCGGCCCTCTCCTCGGCAACTCTGATCTCAATGGTGGCAGAGTGCAGCCGGTGCTGTAGCAAGTAAATTTCCGCTTCAGCGGCTTTCTGCTTCTCTTCGGCCACCCTTTGCTTTTCCTCTACCACCTAAGCATTGTCAAGCTCATTGGCCGCCTGACGCTGAGCCACTTCGAGCGCCTCCTCCACCTTCTCAGTCCGGGCCAGGATACGAAGTCGGGCAGCCTCGGCTTCGGCTTCGGCTTTAGCTTTTTGCGCTCGGGCCGTCTCCGCATGGGCCTCCTCTAGGACTGCCTCGGCCCTCTCCGCTATAGCCCGAATCTCTCGAATTTCCTCCATAGATTGATCGAGAGCAGCCTCGGCCTGGGACCAAAGGCCCCTCACGGTGGTCATAGAATTCAATGCCTGATTGGATAGCTTAGGTTAGATAAAGAAAAAGTCAAAAGTTTTGACAATGGAACAATACTTACCCAAAGATGCACCACGAACACCTCTCGAAGAAGGTAGATCTCCCTTGGTATCGAAGGAACCCTTGCAGCTCGGGCATCGAAGCCTGGGCCAATGTCCACTCGGCCCAACGGCTATGGTGCGTCAGAATTGGTTGAAATGAGGGATTGATGCCATCCCCATCCACTGGCCTCATGGCTACAGGCGAGGACTCAACCCCCGACTCTGCATCCTTTGGCGCCTTTACTGGTGGAGACGCCTCGGCCGCTGCCCCTTCGGGAGATAAGGCAGCTCCCAGAGTTGGCCTTGTAGCTGAGTTGGCCGGTTCCGCTTCGGTGGCCATGTGTCGTGGTGACGGCTCTTTAGTCCCCTTCTTCGGAGATGCATCGATTACATCAATAGGAGATGGATGCAGCACTAGAAAGGGCGAATGAGGTAGATCTCTTTCCCCCGCCTTGTTCTACCCTGATACCTCTCCAGCCTCGGCCCTTACCACCTCGCTTCCTAGGGCTCTATCGTCTTCGGCCCTTTCCGCCTCGCTCCCATTAGAGGCCTCTATGACCTTTGCCTTTCCCTCAATCTCACCCCTTCCAAAGGCCTCTCCGGCCTTGGCCCTCCTGGTAGTCTTGGTGACGGCCCTCCTTGCAGTAAGGGCCCCATCTACTTTGACTTTCCTTTTTCTTGTGGCAGCCTGTCTTATCTCATGAAGTGATGGTGCCATTTCTGTATCAAGGAAAAGGAAAGAAGAGTGTTAACAAAAAAAAAAAAAAAAAAAAAGAAGAGAGAAGAAAAGGGAAGGGAGGAGGACAGAAAAAGCAAGGTGAGTAATCAGCCATTAACCACTGGACAAAATAAGACTGGCAAGACGAAGGTTCTCTTCGATTAAGAGCTGGTTGCACCCAGGGATTTCGGCAGTCAGAAGCTGTCCCAATGCCATTCGATCCCTCGGGAGAACAGAAGAGTCTCTATTTGCATCGGTGTTGGGTGTTCCCCAGATTCCACTCACCTCCTCAACGTCAGCAAAAAAAAAACCTATCTTTCCAACCTTTGATGGATGTGGGAAGATATAGTCTAAGAATCCTAGTGGGTCTAGGAGTAAAGGACCACCACCTCGCTTGCTTGCGAAGAGTGTAGAAGCTACGAAACAAAGAGATGCTAGCCTCTATACCATGAAAGTGACAAAGTACCATGAAGCCAACGATGGTTCGGATAGAATTTGGGACTAACTGTGCGGATGCCAAGGAGTATCTATCTAAGAGGTTGAGGATGAATGGGTGGATGGGTAACCGAAGCCCCACCTTAAAGAAAGCTCCATACAAGGCAATCCTTTCGGGATGGAAAGAAGTTACCCTGTCGTCAGGAGTAGGGTAGGACAGACGAATGTTAGGAGGGAAACCATACTTGGCTCTAAGGTTCAAGATATCTTGGGCCAACATAGTGGAGGCAGCCCATTCAGAGGACTCCTTGGTAGCAGTGGACGGACCGGCGACGGCCGGACGATGCCGGAGTGGGGCCTATTCGGCGGCCGGATGAATCCCAGCCGCAGGTCGTTCGGTCGCTTGCCGCCGTTCCAATGGAGCGTGGTTGGAGGATGAAGAGGACCAGCTAAGCTCCGGAGAAGGGGAAGGCTGTGAAGGAACAGGGGAATGATCCCCAAGATTGGAAAGAGAACAGGAAGGTGGAGAAGCCATGAGGACTAACCTGAAGAACTTGAACAGAGATTGAAGAAGAAAGCTCGGGAGATAAACAGAACTAGGAGATGAACGGGCGCTTGCAGACTCAAGGTGATAGATTATAACGCAAGAAAAGGTGAAAAGCATAGGATATGGACGATTTCCCCCTTTTATACCGCTGTTTCAAATCATCCCGCCGATGTTCGGTTTGGCCATGTGTTCACTTTCTATTGGAAACCGCTCTGGCAACCACAACCACTCGGCACGAGAAACACGAAAAACACCGCCAATAAAGAGATAGCGGTGACCTCACCGTAATGATGATGCCTACCTTTTTATAACCCCTCGCTCGAGAAAAATCTTGCCCAATCCCAACAGCCTGAACGGACGAAATGATGGGCACGCAGATCAGTCACCTGGTGGATATTAACATCATTTTCACTGGCAACTATACGCCCACCCATCTCAGGGGTGGGGGGGCATCTGATGTGACTGATCACACCCTCTAGGTGACAGCATAACACCTTGCGCAATTCCTGAAGCCGGATGAGTTGATAGCTCATTTATGGCGACGGCATCCTCGCCTCGGCCTCTAGCTTCGGCATCTCCCTAGCTTTGGCCCCTGGCTTCAGCCTCGGCCTCTAGCTTCGGCCACCCTAGCTTCGGCCCCTGGCTTCGGCCTCGGCCTCTAGCTCTGGCCTCTGACTTTGGCCTCGGCCTCTATCTTCGGCCCCTGGCTTCGGCCTCGGCCTCTAGCTCTGGCCTCTGGCTTCGACCTCGGCCTCTAGCTTCGGCCTCACCCTAGCTTCGGCCCCTGGCTTCAGCCTCGGCCTCTAGCTCCGGCCTCATCCTCGCTTCGGCCTCAGCCTCTAGCTTCGGCCTCACCCTAGCTTTGGCCCCTGGCTTCGGCCTCGGCCTCTATCTTCAGCGTCATCCTCGCTTCGGCCCCTGGCTTCGGCCTTGGCCTCTAGCTTCAGCTTCATCCTTGCTTCGGCCTCTGGCCCTCTGGCTTTGGCCTCAACATTGCACATTTTCCTAGTATAACGGAGCTGGTCTCGAATACCAGACCCAGGGATCTGAGGCACTAACCGCCGCATATCTTGCTTATCTGTTTTACCGAGATCACGGGCAATTACCAACATACCCTGCAGTTGCCGATATATGCGGCACCCATTCGGAAACGAATCACCTGCCCGCTGTTCACGGAGCTCATCCTAACGAAGCAGATTCGACGGTTACAATGGATCGAGGTAAATTTGACCCCCCGAACAGGTACATAAGAACTCCTAACTCGCAATGAGGGGGGATCTCGATTCTCTGGATGTAAATAAAACTCATGTTCTACAAGCCACTAACTTGAGCATCGGAGGGTCCCCATCGGCACCACCAGTCCGGGACTTTGTGCAGGTTCCCGAAAAAGAAGGCGCTCCCTTTACATTTCCAGGGACTACTTTCGACGATCTGTGGAGATCTCCGCCCACCGGTGCTCACCGCAAGTGGTTTGGCAGCAACAAACTGAAACTAATATAAATAAAAATACTTAAAAAAATATATAACTATTTATAATTTGAATATTGACTTAGTCTATGAATAAAGTAGAGTGAAGAAAGCAAATTCATGTAGCCGATCCCATGTAGTTTAAAAAAAAAAAGACTTAATGAGTTGAGTTAAGTTAAGTATATTGCCGCCATATTCACTTTTTTTTATCCCCTCTTATAATTTTTTTCTTTTTGGAGTTTGGTTAACGAGTACCCACCCATTTTTTAGTACTGTTCTGAAAACCAGATCAAACCGGTCGGTCCAACCAGAAACCAGTCATTAGTCCGGTCCAATTTTATTATGAAAGTTCACTTTTATATGATCTGGTGAAAACCGAAAAAACTCATTGAATCGGCCAGGTTTCGAACCGGCTCAACTCGATTTTTTGATTTTTTTTAATTTTTATTTGAATTGTATTTATATTTGTTATTTTATATTATTAAATTTAAAAGTAATTATAATACATAGGATGCTCATATGAATCCTTACACAAAGGATGCTCATTTGCTGCAAATAAGCATCCTTACATAGGATGCTTGACAGCTTTTAAGAGGGAACTAATGTTAGAATAGATAATCAAGGTACTAGGCCAAAGGAAGCAAGTAGTTCCAAAAGGGAAGCAACAAATTGCATCTGGGTTTCCTAATTGATTATCAGAAAAAGAGGAACGTGTACAAAAAGAGACTTGATTCCATGTTGTTATGCAAACCGGAGCGAATTATAGTAAACATAGTTGCATATCGGTCAGCATCATCTGATGGTATAAAAATAAGAGTCTAATTAGATCAACTTAAAGGTAATTTGCCTTTAGTCCACATTAATTAAACATAAACAACACTATGATCTATTAATTTTGAATTCTAGCTCACCCAATTTAATTTAATCTACTTTTTGGTTCACAGAAATTGAATCAGAATAACATTTGATTTAGATTTCTGATCCAAATACTTTCTGGTTCAATTTCAGGCACAAAGAGGCACGTTGGATTTGAATTAAATCACAATTTTAGGCTCAAAAGAGGTTCACTGGGCTGGACTGTACCGGGCCCAGGGTACAGCCCAGCCCCCTTCTTCCTTTCAACCAAGAAAAAACGGGGATTGGCCAGTGGCCTAGGGCTGTCGTTGGCCCTACTAGGGGTTGGCTGGCCGCCGACGATTGGCCCAGTGCCGACCGTCTCCGGCAGCCACCCCTTCTTCCTTTTTTTTTTTTTCTTTTTTTCCTTTTTCTTCTTCCTCCCTACTTCTTCTTCCTCCCATCTCTTCTTCACTGTGGTGGTAGCACGGCCGATCGAACCCCACCGAACGCTGCCCTGGCGCTAGTGGGTGCCGCTGCCTGAGGCCTAGGCCCAATGAGCCGGCGGGCACGAAGCCGACCCGAACCAACACACGGGAGCAGTTTCGCTTCTGTGTTAGGGAAAGACCTCCAATGGCCCTCTCCCCTTCCCCTCTCTCTCTCTCTCTCATACCAATGGTGGAGTGCATTTACCTGATCGGCGGTGAGGTGAGGAGGCAGTGGCCGAAGGTGGAGAGGCGACGGAGAGACGATAGAGGTTCTTCTTTGGTAGTGAGGGGCATGGGGGAAGAGAGCGGACCGGATCATGGGTTAGGAAAATTAGGATTTTTTTACTTAATAATAATATTATTATTAAACAATAAATTAACGATTAGTTATGAATTTAAAATTTAGTTTTGCTAATTGGATGCTATGTGTGCTGCTATGTATGCTGCCACATAGGATAAAAATAAACTGCGTCTCCTCTATTTAACGGCAAGGATCAAGTAATACAAAATAGAAAGTTCAATATTATTTTTATAAGTTTAAGAAATAAAGTGACACAGGCCCCTAAGTATTGGGGTTAATTATGTAGTTTAGCCTAAAAATAATTAAAAATATAAAACTATTTATAATTTAAATATTAACTTAGTCCATGAATAGAGTAGAGTGGAGAAAGCAAATTCATATAGTCGATCCCATATAGTTGAAAGAAAAAGACTTAGATGAGTTGAGTTAAGTTGAGTATATTGTTGCCAGATTCTTTTTTTTTTTTTTTTTTGGAGCTTGGTTAACGGGTATCCACACACTTTTTAGGCTATAATAAATAAGAGACAAACATTATTAATTGTAATGTTGGAATTTAAATTTTTTACTTTCTCTTTTAAACAGTGATAAATATTATTTTTTAAAAAAATTACCTTGATATCCTTGCAAATATCACATTAAAATTTTATTTATAAATATTTGAAATTATATTTTATATACATAAAAAATTCATTCAAGTTATATTTACCCATCTAATGAATAAGATAAGCGTGCATGAAACGAAACTATAGTACATTTTCGTATTATAATGTAATCAATTTTATGTCTTTATCCAAATTAACAATTTTTTTTAAAATAATGAATTTCAAATATTGAAATGTGAAGTTATCTTTAGAATTGCAATAAAAAAATTCTAACAATTATATGAATTAACAAAAATGGCAACAAATTTGAAAAATCGAAGTACATTAAATACACTTTAAATATATTTTTATATTTTAAAAATATATTTAATATAACATAGCAAGTGCTTTAAGTTACTTGTTAACAAGATCTTTTGAAATTTATTAACAATTGCCTCGGAAGCGCTAATGATTTTGTTAACAAGTACCTTAAAAGTATTTGTTTATTAGCCCCTCTAAAAAATATATATGTGTTTTAAAGGATATTTAAATGTTTTTTTCCTATTTATTTATTTATTTATTTATTGGTACAAGTGGGCGATCACATTAGTTTAGTGCGAATCAGCCCAGATAGATTAGAGTACAAATTTTTTTCCTATTTATTTTGAACAAACAACAAGCCGTGATGTCCATGCCGTGTGTTTTAGACAAATTAGCATCTTACTTCCATCTGACTCATCCAATTAGATTTAAGATTCTTATTTAAGTAATTCTTTGATTTCATAAATATAATTCTTAAGTTTAAATTAACTATTATTTAAGTAATTTTTTATTTTTTTCATTTCTTTTAAGACTCCTCTCTTGAGCATCCGATAATAAAATCCTAGACACCACTTTGTTGCTGCTTAAAAGAAATAAAAGATGGATAGAACACTTGAAAATGACCGACGGAGAAGAAGAAGAAGAAGAAGAAAAAAAAAAGGTTAAACTATATAATTGACCCCTATACTTAGAGGACTATATCACTTTGGTCCTTAAACTTTAAAAAATTATAAAAATAATTCTGAACTTTCTATTTTGTATTACTTTGATCCTTACCATTAAATAGAGGAGACACCGTTTATTTTTATCTTATGTGGTAGTATACGTGGCAGCACACATGGTATTTAATTGGCAAAAGTAAAATTTAAATTCATAACTAATCATTAATTTATTATTTAATAATAATAATAATAAGTAAAAAATCCTAATTTTCCTAACCCACGATCCGGTCTGCTCTCTTCTCCCCTGCCCCTCACCGCCAAAGAAGAGACCGTTCATAGCCCCCTCCGTTATCTCCCCGTCGCCTCTACACGTCCGGCCACTACCTCCTCGCCTCGCTGCCGACCAGGTAAATCTCCTTCACCATCGGTATGAGAGAGAGAGAGGGAAAGGGGAGAGGGCCGCCGGAGGCCCTTTCCTAACATGGGAGCCAAACCGGCTCCTGCGTGTTGGTTCGGGCCCAGTGGCGTGCCCGTCGGCTTGCCAGGCACGAGCCTGGGCAGCGGCACCCACTGGCGCTGGGGCGGCGTCCGCTATGGTTCGGCCGGCCTTCCCTGGCCAACCATGCCACCGCCGCAGTGAAGAAGAGATGGGAGGAAGAAGAGGTAGGAAAGGACGAAGAAAAAGAAAAAAAAAAGAAAATAAAAAGAAAGGAAGAAGGGGTGGCTGCCGAGAAAGGAAGAAGGGGGCTGGGCCATACCTTGGGCCCAGTACAGACCAGCCCAGTGAACCCCCTTTTGAGCAAATTTTTGGGCTCGAGCTTGTCCTCTTAAAAATAGCAAACTAATGAAACTGGATTAAACCCAATCCAAATAATTTGTCTAAGCTAATTAGTTTTAAGTAATTTAATTTTGTTTGAATTCGATCCATGCTAATTAGACTAACCCAATATGAGCCTCATTCAATTCAAATCCAACATGCCTCTTTGTGTCTGAAATTGAACTAGAAAGTATTTGGATTAGAAATCTAAATCAAATGTTATTTTGATTCAATTTTTGTGAATCAAAAAGTAGATTAAATTAAATTGGGTGAGCTAGAATTCAAAATTAATAGATCATAGTGTTGTTTATGTTTAATTAATGTGGACTAATGGCAAATTACCTTTAAGTTAATCTAATTAGACTGTAAAAGCTATACCAAACTATGATTGAGAAAATTCAATTTCGAGCAATGTTGCTTCAATTGTAGTATGTTATTTAAGTTTTGAATAAGTTTGTTTGGAATGAGTTTGCTTCAATTACGATATTAATGAAAAAATTGTATTCATTTATTGTATAAATTATATGTTAGGCCATGCAGTTAGATAAAACATAATCTTTGTGTTACATGCTAATTGTAGTATCACTACCAGATTTTTCTCCATAAACCTACACTACAATGGCCACTTTGTAGGCAAAGGAGAAAAAAGTATGTTGGAGGATGGTATAATATTTTTAATAACTGTGATATTGATAGGATTTCTATACCTAAGATTGAGAGCATGCTAAAGGAGTTAGGAGTCTCTACTTTACTGGATTATTCTACTGCTTGCCTGATCAATCATTGGACAGTGGCCTTAGGAATCTTAAAAGTGACAAGGATATATTGGACATGATTGCATGTGTTACTGAAGAAGGGATTGTCAATGTATATGTAGAGCATGACCAATGCACTTTAATTAGTGAGTTAGAGTTGTTGGAATCAATGCCTTTGCTCGGTTGGAGTGAAGATGAGAGACATGATATAGTTGTCAAGGATTGCACTAAGGAGCCTATGAGGGAGCAGGGTCAGGAGGCTGTTAGGGATTGCATTGAGAATGGTACTCAAGATGGTGTCAAAAATCATATTGGTATGGATGACTTCAACCTTAGTTTCAGTACTGACAGTGGATTTGATGAGGATGACTACGAGGCCAAGGCCAGTAAGTATGATGTTGATGTTCCTTTCAATGATGATGATTTATTTGATGGCAATGTTGATGTTGACAATGATAAAGATAAATCTCAAGATAATTATGAATGCAAGATGAGCTCAGATTGTGATGACGATGCATTTCTCACTCTAGATGATGATGATGACGGCTCAAAAGGAAAAGCAGAAAAAAGGTTCAGAGAGTTCTGAGCCAAAACTGATATGGGCAATATAAAGTTCGAGGTTGGCATGATTTTTCCTGATGCATGTGCATTAAAGGATGTCGTAAGAGAGTATGATGTGAAGGATAGATATGATTTAAAATTTGTGAAGAATGAATTGACTAGGGTGACTGTAGTGTGCCAGGGGAGTTGTAAGTGGAGGCTTCATGCTTCTAGAATGCAACGAGAGAACACCATACAAATCAAATCTTTGGTTGATGAACATATATGTAGTCAGCCTACCTGGAATAGACATGTAAATTCAAGGTGGATCTCTAAACACTATCTGGACATAATTAGATCACAACCTCAATAGAAACTATCATCTATTATGGAGCAAGTAAAAAAGGATTATGTTGTGAAGATATCGAGGAGCCAAGCATACAGGGCCAAAAAGAAGGCTATAATAATGATGGAGGGCACTGAAGCAGAGCAGTATGCTAGGATATATGACTACTGTGAAGAGATAAGGATGACTAATATTGGTAGTACATTGAAAATTAAGATTGATAGGCCTCAGATTGACATGGCTCTAATGTTCAAGAGGCTGTATGTATGCTTGGATGCATGTAGACGAGGGTTGTATGCTGGCTGTAGGCCTCTTATCAGCTTAGATGCATGTCACCTGAAGGGTCCATGTTAGGCCCAACTGCTTGCAGCTATTGGTATTGATGCAAATAATGGCATATTTCCCATTGCATATGCTGTAGCAGAAGTTGAGACAAAGGACTCGTGGGTCTGATTTTTGGAGCTGCTGATTCGGGATATTAGGCCCATCAAATGTCATTGCTGGACATTTATTAGCGATCAATAGAAGGTACATTACATAAGTTATTTAATTATTTATAACATCAACCCAATTTGTTAAGCTCCAACTAA
Source organism: Calamus simplicifolius (assembly GCA_900491605.1). Classification (NCBI taxonomy): domain Eukaryota; kingdom Viridiplantae; phylum Streptophyta; class Magnoliopsida; order Arecales; family Arecaceae; genus Calamus; species Calamus simplicifolius. The sequence continues at coordinate 818,360 of UESW01004730.1, read as the reverse complement.
TGTCAATAATTTTACACATAATGCAAGGGATGGTTCCAACCATTGAGATTGTGGTGCTTGATGCTGCACATAGATTTTTCTTGAGGCATTTGTATGGGAATTTCAAGGCTTGGTTTAAGGGACTTATCCTTAAACAACTAGTTTGGAATGCTGTACAACCTACCCCGAGTTCGAGGCAGAAATGAAGACCATTAGGTCATTTGATATGGAAGCATATAACTGGTTGATGGAGATCCCCCCAAAATTTTGGAGTAAGCATAAGTTCAACATCCACTTGAAATGTGATATGTTATTAAACAATATGCGTGAGACTTTCATTGGAGAGGTAGTAGAGGTATGAGACAAACCAATCTTGACATTGTTGGAGGATATTCGGAACTATTTGATTGGTAGATTCAGAAACAATATGAAGAAGGCAATGAATTTTAATGGACCAGTCTGCCCTAGGATTCAGAAGAAGCTTGAGAGGAATAAGATTGGTTCAAGGCATTGTACTTTGACCTGGGCTGGAGCTAAACTCTTTGAGGTTGTCTGTGGAAATGATCAGTTTGTGGTTGACCTAGAGAAGCATAGTTGCAGCTGCAATCAATGGGACCTTAGTGGAATTCCTTGCATACATGTTGTTTCAGCAATATGGTATTTAGATAGGCATCCCGAGAAGTACGTGCATCCATCTGACCATAAAGATACTTACCTGAGGATATATAGCCACACAATTTGCCCTGTCAATGGACCCAAGCTTTGGCCATGCACTAATATCGATCCAGTCCTTCCCCCAAAAATAAAAATGGCACCTGAAAGACCAAAAAAGAGCAAGAGAATCCCTGACGAGCCTAGCCAATCACATAGAGTGAGTAGGATGCACATTGAGATTAAATGCAGCAAATGCCAGTAGTATGGCCACAATGTCAGAACATGCAAAGGACCGATAAGAGGACAATCATCTTCGAGGAAAGCTTCGAGCAGAGGAACAAGAAAGAACTAGCTAGCAACAAGGCCAGAGGTGAACATAATACTCAGTTTCTTTTGACATATTTCTGACCAAACATTAACATATTCTCTTTGTTATTTTAGATGCAGATCATGAGACGTGATAGGTCGACATGCTTAGACAATGATGACATTCACATGGGAACTCAAGACAGTTGCACCTACGTCGAGACACCTACTGGGATGGGCCTTGTGTATGAGGTATGCATTGATTGTTAAACTTTATGCCTATTTGTTTTTGTTAAGCTGTGATTTTTAAACTAGTACTTTTGCAGGAGGATGATAGAAGGAAAAATTTCAAAAAAAAATTGATTGTTCCCCATAGAAGGTCGACAACATCATCTCGCATTACCATTAGGGGTGGTAGCAGCCAATCCAGTGCCACTAGACCTTCACGTAGGCCATGATTTATTTACTCCCATATAATTTCAATATCGGCTCCTTAGCCAGTCAATTATTTAGCTGTGTTTATGCAATTTAGTTCTTGTTGATTCTTCTTGTCAATTGCTATTGGGATTAAAATATTATGGACCTTTTGTCTTCTCATCCTTGAGTTTGGCACCTAGAATTCTTGTATTTAATGTTACAAATGGGTTCAAATCATAAAAAAGGCATTAGTTGGAGAAGCAAGTTTAGTTACTTGCAGTTAGTGTATTGTCGTGAGATCTTTTGCTAAGTACTAAAATTTCTGTCCGAGGACCCTCCATTTTAGGTTTCCCAAGGGGTGTCATATGTTATTCTATGTTGTGTCTAAGTTCAGAAAGTATAGGTCTCCAGAATTGGTATTCAGGTAATATGCAGTGTTCTAGAAAATACGAGTTAGTTACTTGGAGGTTGGAATGGAGAGGATATCAGCTAACTGCTGCCGTTCGAGCAGAGGAGTAGCATCAGGGGGCCAAAGAGATGATGCTAGGGAGGGGAAGTGATGCAGCTGACTAAGTTAAAATTAGGGTATCAATTGTTGACATATTTAGATTTTATTAGTTAGTCTTTTACCAATTGCATTATGTCGGTGTGAAGTCCTTAGTGAAGTATGTGACCAATGTAGAGCCTGTTGACTTGTGATCGGATTCTGGATGTGGATTTTGGTGGTACAATTAAAATTATACATCTCAACTTCATTATTTATTAAAGATTATCTTTTGCTGCCTTGGTTTCTAAATTAATCTGGTCATTGCTAGTTCAAAATATAGTTTTATATATATTACGTCCTATTATTCAATTACCATGCATATATTAAATTTTCTTTGAGCGTTGAATGCTGTTATAGCAGCAATCTGGATATTGAATTCAGTTGTTTTTGAATTTTTTGCAGATCTTAGTCAATATACGAGTTAGTTACTGGATATCCATAAGTCTCTTTTGCTTGATCATGTAGGGCACAAAGACTGGTTGTGTGGTTAAGATTTGATTTAGAATATTTATGGGACCATGCTGAACTTAGGAAAAACAAAATCGAATGCCGGTACTGTTGTTTATTTGATCCTATACTAGACGACAATGGTTGATATCGTTGTAGCTGTTGAGTAATTAATACCGGTAATGATACCTTGCTTCTGACACTGAAATTAGAGGTGATTTTTTTTCAACACGGTTACAATTTGTCATTTCTGTGGCTTTGATTGGTTAAATATGCCGAAATGGGTTTTCTTAATGTGCTAAGTGATCCTGAAAGCTTAATGTTTGTTTTATTGTGTCACTCAGTATGCTATCAAGTTTTTAAAGCCAATCAATTTTGACCTTTACTTCAGATTCTGGGTCTCTTGATTTTATCCTCCAAGCATATTTATCCTCTTTGGTTTATTCATATTCATTGCATTCACCGTCTTTGTTTCTGGTGTAAAGATGCTATTGTTTATTTTCAATCAAATGTTGCTTTTAAAGCTGAAAAATGTTGTACCCAGGAAAAAAAAGAAAAAAGATATTGTTTATTTATCTGCTTCATCTCTTCGCTACTGCTCTCCTCATCTACCACTTCTATCATCTTGCTCTCGACTTGGACTTCTTGCTCAGGATCATCGGCTTCAGACTGATCAGAGTCAAAAGAATCCAAGGAAAATTCACACAATCTGTCCATTGAGCTACTTGGCCTTGGAGAACTGCTTCTACTTCTCGAGATAAGGGAGTTGAATGGTTTGGGTTTCTGATACTTTCCAACTTTTGATTTGAGCTGGTCATCCTGCTCAGCTATGTGCATTGAGCTTGGTGAAATTGTTCCACCATATCCACAAGGTGTGGTCTCCTCTTACAATACAACTCTGCACACCGAACAAAGGAGTCGGCATCCTCTTCAATCAGTTCCAGCATCGCCAATGTCTTCCCATCTAGCTCTGTTGAATCGAAGAAAAACGATATGATACCACATAATGTGCCATTAGTCACATCTATGAGTAAACAAGTCTCATTTCATTGTTTTAATCTTGAATTTATGCACCATAGAAAGCAGATGATGGATAATCATGTTTAACATAATGAAATGATGAGATACTGGGAAAATGCAAGCAAAAAACTCCTTGGATGGAATAGATTCTTCTTGAATGCTAGAATCTGGTAATGCCATTAGTCACAGCCTGGTGAAGGAACTCTGCAATCTGCTTGTAGACGGAGGGGGCTGTGGACGAATTCAAACAAAATCAAACCACTCAAAACTAACTTAGACAAGCTTTATTTGGATTGGGTTTAATTAAGTTTCATTAGTTTGCTATTTTTAAGAGGACAGGCTCAGCCCAAAAATTCGCGCAAAAGGGGTTCATTAGGTTGGGCTGTACCAAGCCTAGGGTACGCCCTAGCCCCATTCTTCCTTTCCCCTGGTTGAACCGGGGAAAAACGAAGATTCCCTAGCGGTCGGCTGGCCACCGGCGACCGGCTCAGTGCCTTCCTTTCTTTTTTTTTTTTTTTTTTTTTCTTTTCTTTTTTCCTTCCTTACTTCTTTTTCCTCTTGTCTCTTCTTCACTGTGGCGGTGGCACGACCAACCGAGAAAGGCGGGCCAAACCCCACCAGATGTTGCCCCAGTGCCGGTGGGTTTCGCTGCCCGGGGCTCGGGCACAGCGGAGCCGGCAGGCATGCCGCCAGACCCGAACCAACATAGGAGCCGGTTTGACTTCGTGTTAGGGGAGGGCCTCTTGCGGTCCTCTCCCCTTATCCTCTCTCTCTCATATCGATGGTGGAGAGGATTTACCTGGTCGGCTGCGAGGCGACGAGGTGGATAGGCGATGGGGAGACAACGGAGGGGGCCGTGGATGGCCTCTTCTTTGGCGGTGAGGGGCAGGGGGAAGAGAGCAGACTAGATCGTGGGTTAAGAAAATTAGGATTTTTTTACTTATTATTATTATTATTAATAATAAATTAATGATTAGTTATGAATTTAAAATTTAGTTTTGCTAATTGGATACCATGTATGCAGTGTGCTGCCACGTATACTACCATATAAGATAAAAATAAACGGCGTCTCCTCTATTTAACGGCAAGGATCAAAGTGATACAAAATAGAAAGTTCAAGATTATTTTTATAACTTTTTAAAGTTTAAGGAACAAAGTGAAACATTCTAAGTATATGGATTAATTATGTAGTTTAGCAAAAAAAATTTTTTTTTTCATGAAAAGATCGACAATTAAAATGTTAAACGTTCCTTAAATTTGGTTCCATATTAATAGGTACAAAATTCATGTAATGATACGCAATAAATGATCCTTATTTGTTATCTGCTAACCAAAATATTAATTAAATACGCCATTCGTATTAAAAATAATTTAATTTTAGAAATTTTTATTAAAAAAGTTTAAAATTAAAATTTAAAAATTAAATGTAAAAAATTTAAATATAAAAATTAAAAATTAAAAAAAGTTAAAAAAACATGCATGATTCAAGATATATTAGGTAGAACTAATTTTTCCAACTTGCTCGCAACCTTCTATCTCAAACACAATCGTTTGAAAATAAAAATAAAAATAATATAAAATAAAAAGTAATTTTTTTTAAAAAAGTATTTTGATACATAAATTTTACTTTTTATTTTTTTTATAATAATTTTTTAATTAAAATATTTATAATTTTAAATTATTAAATTTATTTATAAACTCAGTTGAGATAATCGTAGGCTCAAAGTTTCTATCTGATGGTTAGAGGTGGGCACTGGGCCGTGCCGCCCATGACACGGCACGGCCCAGGCCCTGATGGGCCGTGCTGGGCTCAAAAATTTTTCTGTTGGCCCAGCACGGCACGGCCCATGACGGGCCTGGGCCGGCCCGTCGTGCCGTGCCGGCACGGCCCACTTGGGCCGTGCCTGGGTGGGCCTGAGCCATGCCGGCTTGGATCGATCGCAATCGTCAGATCGTCTCCGATTGGATAGATCGCAACTGTTCGATCGATAATAGCATATCAGGATCATGGCATGGATCGATCGCAACTGTTGAATCAATCATCGCCGATCGGGATCTTGGCTTGGATCGATTGCAACCGTTGGATCATCGCCGATCGAATGGATCGCAACCATCGGATCGATCATCGCCGATCAGGATTATGGCATAGATCGATCGTAACCGTCAGATCGTCTCCGATCAGATCGATCGCAACTGTCGGATCGTCTCCGATCGGATTGATCGCAATGATCTGATCGTTCATCATCGATCGAGATCATGACTTGGATCGATCGCAACCGTCGAATCGTCTCCGATCGGATTGATCGTAACAGTCCAATCGATCATTGTCAGGATCATGGCTTGGATCGGTCATAACCATCGGATCGTCTTCGATCGGATGGATCGCAACTGTTGGATTGATCATCGCCGATCGGGATCATGGCTTGGATCGATCACAACCGTCGGATCGTCTCCGATCGGATTGATCGCAACCGTCGGATTGATCATCGCCGATCGGGATCATGGCTTGGATCGATCCAGACGTCGGATCATCTCCGATCGGATGGATCGCAACCGTCAGATTGATCATCGCCGATCGGGATCATGGCTTGGATCGATCGCAGACGTCGGATCATCTCCGATCAGATGGATCGCAACCGTCGGATTGATCATCGCCGATCATGATCATGGCTTGGATCGATCGTAGACATCGGATCATCTCCGATCGGATTGATCGCAACAGTCTGATCGATCATTATCGATAGAGATCATGGCTTAGATCGATCGCAACTATCGGATCGTCTCCGATCGGATGGATCGCAGCTGTTGGATTGATCATCGCCGATCGGGATCATGGCTTGGATCGATAGCAACCGTCGGATTGTCTTCAATTGGATGGATCGCAACCGTCGGATCGATCATCGCCGATCAGGATCATGGCTTGAATTGAAACGCTCGCACCCTTAAGCAAGCGTTGACGGGGCGTCGCGATCGGAACACGCCAGCGGGCGTTCCTACCCCTTTATTTATTTATTTATTTTCTCTTAAAATGTTAAAGGGTCAGCGGTTCGTGTTTCAATGTTTCATTTTCAATGAGCTGGTTAGGTATCTACTATCTAGCTTCCAAGGTCTACTACTAACTCCGGCCCCATGACCAATAATTGTCGGCGTCGCTGCCAGAGATTTTAAGCCCTCGCTGTGAGCCGTGATAAGTGGACACTTTTGACTCCGTCAAAGAAAGATGGAGCCATTAGTACGAACTTATTTATGCGTAACAACGTACAGTATCAACTTCTTTTATACCAATTCGTTCTCGAAAAAGTAGGTGGTAAAAAAGTTTTCTTTTGAACCTCTAAAATTTTTTTTGTAATGCTGTCGTCATCGTCTCGTCATTTTGCTGGAGATCGAGAGGTTGCTTCTCACGATGCGTCCATGGAGAGAGATTTCCTGTTTTCAAAATTAAAAAAAAAAAAAAACTATTCGTACCTGTTTGGATGCAAGAATGTTTTTTGGTGGTAGCTCCTTTAAATATTTGTAACGTTCGAGAAGTAGAACATGAGAATGGAGAAATTAATAGATTCATGAAGGCCAGAGATCGGCCAATTCAAGCAATCTCGGATCACCCATTTACTTGAAAGGGCGATTTACCCTAAATTTTAGGGATATAATAAAATCCATCAGGTCTAAGTTGGAATTAGTCCTCTGTAGTAACTCGGTTTAAATGAACCAGGTTTGGTTCAGATGAACCAGGTTCTAGCCTGTTGATTTTCCTGGCTGACGCTTCGCTCTAGATGAAGCGTTTAGTCTTCGAAAACTCCCGAACCGAGGCGTCGCACAGGTGATTAAAATGTAAAGGAGGAGGACTCCTTCCTTCATCCTGACGCGCATCATTCTCAGGTATGTCCTCCTGCTAGAGAGAGAGAGAAAAAGAGAGAGAGAGAGAGAGAGAGAGCCTGAGAGAGAAAGAGCCGGGAAGAGAGAGAGAGCCAGAGAGAGAGAGAGAGGGGGGCCTGAGAGTTGGCCGGTGACCTCCATCGGCGCCGGACGTGCATCCGGTGGAGGTTCGGCCGGCCTTAGTGGAGGTCCGGCCGTGCCGCCGGCACCGAGCGCACAGCGCGGAGCAAGAAAGAAAGAAAGAGAGGGAGAGAGAGAAAATTAAGGAGAGAGAGAGGAGGCCGACCGCGGCGGCGGCCGGCTCTGGTCCGGCCAACGGCGGCCGGACCGCTCCAATTTGGCCGGAATCGACGCCGGCACAGTGAATTTCACGCGGGAGCAAGAAGAGAGAAAGAGAGAGAGGAGAGAAATTGAGAGAGAAGAGGGAAGGAGGCCGGCCGCGGCGGCGGCCGGCTCCGGCCCGGCCTCCGGTGGCCGGGCCGGACGGGATTAGGCCGGCGGCGGCCCTGGCCGCCGGCCGGATGGTGTCCCCTGTTTCGGGCGAAACAGGGGAGCGGGGGGAGGTTTGGCCATGGGCCGGCTGGGCCGGCCTGGTCTGGGCCTTTGGGCCGTGCTCAGTTTTGGGGCTGGTTTTTGGGCCCCGTAACGGGCCGAGATTAGCAAAAAATTATATGGCTAGAATCTGGGTTAATTCTAGTTTCTTGGGTATTTTTACTTCCCCAATTGGGTGTGTATAGTGGGAGATATTCGAGCCCAAAGTTGGGCCCGTGAACTAGTCTGGGTAGGGTCTTAAGGGTCATTTTATTAATTAGATTTCAGTGAATTAATTATGTACATTGATCCTGTAGGTGCCCAGACATCTGATTAGTTGGTGCATCATTTGGATTTTGCGTAGGAGGTAAGTAAGACTATTATGCAAATTTAATAATTTTTAATTAATAAATTGAGTATATACAGTTTGCATGCATTTTTATAAATTAGAAATTATCTGAATTGTCTATGTAGCATGGAACTGTGGATTACAAATGAACAATTATATGATTATAGTGATTGGTAATATTGTAAGAAATGATTTATTGATGTATATGCCAGAAATGATTGCCTGTACGATATGTTTATATTGAGGTGACTATATGCATTTCCTAGTACTGTGCAAACCACTGTGAGGTAATGTGAGATACAGATGCATGATGTAATTGTGATGAAAATGTTAAATAGATTTATATGTGTCGCCGCGGTTCTCCTTTACTATGGCCCCACACATTGTAGCTGTGTTCTGTTATGATATGGCCACACACACTGGAGATGTATTCTGTTATGATATGGCCCCACACATTGTAGACGTGTTCTGTTATGATATGGCCACACACACGTAGAGTGTGTTCTGTTATGGTATGGCCCCACATGTCTTACAATGTGTTCTGTTGATTTTCATATGGCCACATACATCGTAGAGTGTGTTCTGTTATGGTATGGCCCCACACATCGTACAATGTGTTCTGTTGATTTTATATGGCCACACATCTGGAGGATGTGCTCTGATTGAGGTATTGCAGGGCCGTGGGACACATAGGAAATCTATAATTACATAAACAGTGAGTTTGCTAGAATGCATATCCTGATGCTTATCGAATGTTCAATTTATGTTAAGTTGACAAAATGCATATGTTGATAGCATGTTAAATATAATTCAAGTATGATATGATTGTATAATAGGCTTACTTATTGAGTGTAAACTCATTAAACCTTCACAATGTTTTTCAGAGCCTCAGGGTTGATGATGGATATTCGGAGTTGATGGAGCTTCTAATAAATAAAATAAGAACCATTGCATTGGTGTAATCCTATTATGTTTGTGTGTAGGGCTTGTTGTAGCCCAACTTTATTAGCATGACTTGGGTGTAGGGTTTGAAACCCAAAACTTATAACTATCATTTGTATTATGGTTGGTTTTCATATTTATTGCCCATTTGAATCGTATATCAAGATTTTTAAGACGCCTTGCGTGCCCGGCACGCGGCGGGTTGTCACCCTAGCCCAATATTTGGGTCTGGGGCGTGACAGCTTTAGTGGTATCAGAGCCTAGGTTATTGACCTTAGGATCACATACATGATGACACCCTAGGCAAACAAATAGGTTGACATTGAGACAATTATCACTTTATATGAATTTCAAACCTTATGTTTTGGGAGCCTGATATGAAAAGTTTGATCATGATTTTTATAATAACTAATTTATCAGGAGATAGTAATGGCTCGCACTAGGAGCCAACAAAATGATGAGGGCTCCCAGGTTGGAAATGTTGGTCAACCAGGAGGTCAGGATGCTACTGGAGGTGCTGCCCCTGTCAACCCTGTTGGGACTGATCATCAGCGACTCCAGACCGAGATGCTTCAGGTTCTATCGGGTATGGCACAGTCGATGCGGGACATGCAACAACAATTCATCAGGCTTTATCCTCTCAGTCTGCCATTCCTGCTCCGCAGACTCAGCCTACTCCCACTGTTCCGCAGAGTCAGCCTACCCCTATTGTCCCGCAGACGCAGCCTGCTTCCACTATGCCACAGACTCTATTTGTCCCTCCTGCTCCACAAATTCAGTCCACTGTACCTACTACTCATTTCACACCATTGACCCAGCCTACTCCACCTCAACCCTGGGTAGGGATTGGCCGTAGCTTTGCAGATTTCAAGAAGTTTGCCCCTGCTCCTTTCTCTGGTTCTAGCAACCCTATTGATGCTGAGAGATGGGTGCGAGATATGGAGAAGGCTTTTATGGCCCATGGTAGCCAGGAGTTGGAGCGGATCAGATTTGCTACTTATCTTCTCCAGGGGGAGGCTTATGACTGGTGGCTAGTTGAGGAGCAGCGTCGGGGTGGTCAGGTTATGTCTTGGGGAGTTTAAGGAGGTATTCTTTGACAAGTACTTTCCCAGGAGTACAAAGGAGGATGGAATCAGAATTTCTTAAGTTGGAGCAAAGGAATCTTTCTGTGGCCCAATATGAAGCTGAGTTCACCAGATTGGCCCGCTTTGCTCCAAGTATTGTGACTAATGAAATGGCCAAGATCACCAGATTTACAGAGGGGCTGACCCAGACTGATGCAGGCAGTCAATGCATTTGAGCTTCATTCCTATAGTGCTGTGGTGAATAAGGCTTTGGTAATTGAGAGAGATATGAATACAGTTCAGAGGGATTGGGAGCAGCAGAGGAAGAAAAAGGGCCTATTGCGGGCCAACCCCCAACCCAGGTCAGGAAGAGAGGTGCGCAGCAGGCCCCAGCAGGACAAGGAATAGAGAGACACGTTGCCTTCGCTGTGGGAGTTTTCACCCAGGAAGGCCTTGCCGTGGTGTGTCGGGTGCCTGCTACTCCTGCGGAAAGACTGATCACAAAATGGCTACCTGTCCCCTTCAGAAGACTCAGCAGCCCTCTTCTAGTCAAGGGTTGATTCAGCAGCAGCAGCAGCCACCGAGGACCCAGGGAAGGGTCTTCGCCTCACTCAGCAGGATGCTGCCGCTTCTAATTCTGTGGTGACAGGTAAACCATATTTCACATCTAGCATAATACCTTTTCTGCGCAATGCATTGGTAATTACTAGAACATTAGATTATTCTTTGATGTTAAAATGAAATTTACTTTACGTCCAGGAATGATTAAAGTAGGCAATGATTATGCTCAGACTCTAATTGATCCGGGTGCCACGCATTCATTTATATCTGACACCTATCTTGGCAAGAATGCATCATTGACACCTGAATCTCTAGACCATGAGTTACACATTGCCTTTCCAAATGGTGATACTATGAAAGTTGATACTGTATGCAAATCCTGCTTGATTATCATTGAGGATAGGAAGCTGAATGCCAATCTTATTGTCCTTCCACTGAAATTCTTTGATGTTATCCTTGGCATGGATTGGTTAGCTTCCTATCATGCTTCTGTAGACTGTTTCAGGAAGATCGTCAACTTCAAAATTCCTTGTCAGCTGAATTTAGTTTTACTGGTGGCCAGAAACTTCTAGCCTCAGTGTTTATTTCGGCACTACAGGCTGAAAAGTATTTGAGTGGTGGCCAAGGATTTCTTGCTGTTATTAATGATCTTCAAAAGAAAGAGGCCAAGTTGGAGGATATTCCTATAGCTCGAGAATTCCCTGATGTCTTTCCAATGAATTATCGAGTTGCCCCCTGACCGGGAGGTTGAGTTCTCCATTGATTTGATTCCTGGAACTGGACCTATATCCAAGGCCCCTTATCGTATGGCCCCGGCTGAGCTAAAAGAGTTGAAAGGACCAATTGCAGGAACTCCTAGATCGGGGATTTATCAGGCCTAGTGCTTTTCCTTGGGGTGCTCCAGTTCTATTTGTTAAGAAGAAGGATGGCAGTCTTCGGCTATGCATTGATTACCGGAAATCAACAAGGTGACAGTGCGAAATAATACCCTTTGCCGAGGATTGATGACTTGTTTGACCAACTTCAAGGAGCCCGGGTATTCTCTAAGATTGATCTCAGGTCAGGTTATCATCAGCTTAAAGTCAAGGATGGGGATGTGCCTAAGACAGCTTTCAGAACTAGATATGGCCATTATGAGTTTTTGGTGATGCCGTTTGGTTTGACTAATGCCCCGGCAGCGTTCATGGATTTGATGAACAGAATATTTAGGCCATACTTGGATCAGTTTGTGGTTGTATTTATTGATGATATTTTGATCTATTCTAAGAGTCTCAGGGAGCATGAGGATCACTTGAGGATTGTGCTTCAGACTCTTCGGGAGAAGAAGCTTTATGCCAAGCTGCAGAAGTGTGAGTTTTGGTTGGACCAAGTAGCTTTCTTGGGTCACGTAATTTCTGTGGATGGCATTTCTGTGGACCCGAAGAAGATTGAAGCTATTATTAGCTGGAGCCGACCTTCCAATGTGGCTGAAGTCAGAAGCTTCTTGGGGCTAGCCGGGTATTATCGAAAATTTGTGGAAGACTTCTCTCGCATCGCTCTACCCCTAACTCGTTTAACCCAGAAACGAGTGAAGTTTGACTGGTCAGAGGAGTGTGAGGAAAGTTTTCAGGAGTTAAAGCAGCGTTTGGTGTCAGCTCCCATCCTTGTTCTTCCGACAGGATCTGAGGGTTTTACACTTTATACTGATGCCTCTCGGAAAGGATTGGGATGTGTTCTAATGCAGAATGGAAAGGTGATAGCCTATGCTTCCAGACAACTGAAGCCTTATGAGCAGAACTATCCTACTCATGATCTGGAATTAGCTGCGGTGGTTTTTGCTTTAAAGATTTGGCGGCATTATCTCTATGGGGTGTCGTGTGATGTGTATACAGACCATAAGAGTCTAAAATATATCTTCACACAGAAGGAGCTCAATTTGAGGCAGAGGAGGTGGTTGGAACTTCTGAAGGACTATGATCTGAATCTACATTATCATCCAGGGAAGGCTAATGTTGTGGCTGATGCCTTGAGTAGGAAGACCTCTTTGAGTTAGCTGCTATGCTTACCTCCCAGCCTCACATTCTGAAGGACCTCGAGAGGTGGGAGATTGGACTGAGAGTACAGCAGTCTGATGGACTTGTTGCTGCACTTATTCTTCAGCCGACTCTTGTTGACAGAATTAAGTCCTCCCAGATGGAAGATCCAGATCTTCAAAGAATTAAGGTTGCTGTTCAGTCAGGAGATCAGAGTGGATTTTATGTAATGGATGATGGATCCCTGAGATTTGAAGGCAGACTTTGTGTACCTAGCAATGAGGAGTTGAAAGCCGAGATTTTGAGGGAGGCTCACTACTCTCCCTATACTGTGCATCCTGGTGGTACTAAAATGTATAGAGACTTAAAGGAGAATTTTTGGTGGAAAGGGATGAAGAGGGATATTGCTCAGTTTGTGGCCAAGTGCTTAGTATGTCAGCGGGTGAAGGCCGAGCATCAAAAACCTGCGGGACCTCTTCAATCTTTGATGATTCCTCAGTGGAAATGGGAAAAGATTACTATGGATTTTGTGACTGGTCTGCCCAAAACTCCCAGGAGTAATGATGCAGTTTGGGTTATTGTGGACAGACTGACAAAGTCAGCTCATTTCCTACCTTTCAGAGTTGGAGTCTCGAGTGATAGATTGGCTAGCATGTATATTGAGCAGATTGTGAGACTCATGGTGTTCCTGTCTCTATTGTATCTGACCGGGATACCAGATTTGTATCACAGTTTTGGAAGAGTCTTCATAAAGCCTTGGGGACCAAATTGAACTTCAGTACGGCTTATCATCCCCAGTCTGATGGGCAGTCAGAGAGGACCATACAGATTCTAGAAGATATGTTGCGCGCCTGTGTAATGGACTTGGGTGGGGCTTGGGATAACCACTTACCTTTGGTGGAGTTTGCTTATAACAATAGTTATCAAGCCAGTATCCAGATGGCCCCATTTGAGGCTTTGTACGGTAGGAGGTGCAGATCTCCTTTATGTTGGGATGACGTGGGGGAAAGGAAATTGCTAGGCCCTGAGCTGATCCAGCAGACAGTTGACAAGGTGCATTT
>UESW01004730.1:779921-803075 GCA_900491605.1 Calamus simplicifolius | reverse complement strand
TATTTTTACTTCCCCAATTGGGTGTGTATAGTGGGAGATATTCGAGCCCAAAGTTGGGCCCGTGAACTAGTCTGGGTAGGGTCTTAAGGGTCATTTTATTAATTAGATTTCAGTGAATTAATTATGTACATTGATCCTGTAGGTGCCCAGACATCTGATTAGTTGGTGCATCATTTGAATTTTGCGTAAGAGGTAAGTAAGACTATTATGCAATTTAATTGTTTAATTAATAAATTGAGTATATACAGTTTGCATGTATTTTTATAAATTATCTGAATTGTCTATGTAGCATGGAACTGTGGATTACAAATGAACAATTATATGATTAGAATGATTGGTAATATTGCCAGAAATAATTTATTGATGTATATGCCAGAAATGTGACTGCCTATGCGATATGTTTATATTGAGGTGATATATGCATTTCCTAGTACTGTGACGACCACTGTGAGATTGTGACATACAGATGCATGATGCAATTATGATAAAGTGTTAAATAGATTTTATATGGGTCACCGCGGTTCTCCTTTACTATGGCCCCACACATTGTAGACGTGTTCTGTTATGATATGGCCACACACACCGTAGAGTGTGTTCTGTTATGGTATGGCCCCACATGTCTTACAATGTGTTCTGTTGATTTTCATATTTCCTAGTATTGTGCAAACCACTGTGAGGTAATGTGAGATACAGATGTATGATGTAATTGTGATGAAAATGTTAAATAGATTTATATGTGTCGCCGCGGTTCTCCTTTACTATGGCCCCACACATTGTAGCTGTGTTCTGTTATGATATGGCCACACACACTGGAGATGTATTCTGTTATGATATGGCCCCACATATTGTAGACATGTTCTGTTGATTTTATATGGCCACACACACCGTAGAGTGTGTTCTGTTATGGTATGGCCCCACATGTCTTACAATGTGTTCTGTTTGATTTTCTTATGGCCACATACATCGTAGAGTGTGTTCTGTTATGGTATGGCCCCACACATCGTACAATGTGTTATGTTGATGTTTATGGCCACACATCTTGAGGATGTGCTCTGATTGAGGTATTGCAGGGCCGTGGGACACATAGGAAATCTATAATTACATAAACAGTGAGTTTGCTAGAATGCATATTCGGATGCTTATCAAATGTTCAATTTATGTTGAAAAAATGCATATGTTGATAGCATGTTAAATATAATTCAAGTATGATGTGATTGTATAATAGGCTTACTTATTGAGTGTAAACTCATTAAACCTTCACCATGTTTTTCAGAGCATCAGGGTTGATGATGGATACTCGGAGTTGATGGAGCTTCTATTAAATAAAATAAGAACCATTGCAATGGTGTAATACTATTAGGTTTATGTGTAGGGCTTGTTGTAGCCCAACTTTATTAACATGACTTGGATATAGCGTTTGATACCCAAAACTTATAACTATCATTTGTATTTATGGCTGGTTTTCATTGTTATTGCCCAATGTGAATCGTATATCAAGATTTTTAAGACGCCTTGCGTGCCCGGCACGCGGCGGGTTGTCATCCTAGCTCAAAATTTTTGGGTCTGGGGCGTGACACCCCTCATCTCTGCAAGAGCTCCTCCACCTTCGAGTTGCTCACTGCGTGCCTCTGGAAGTCCGCACCGTGGCTCTCTCCCCTTTCGCAGCCGACAAGGCCCAGAATGCGGCCCCCAAAGGCACCGCCGCTGACAACAATCCTGCAGGCTCAAAGCCGCTGTCCGATCAGGAGATAGGAGGCAGCAACGCAGGGGAGGGGGAGGGGGCAACACAGGAGAGAAGGTGAGTGTCGACCTTATTTTTTAAAAAAAATAATAATTATTACCGATGCTTTAAAGCATCAGGAATCTTACCGATCAACTTGTATTGACGCTTCTAGATCAATTTGTTTGCCAATGCTTTTAAGCATCGGCAAATGACATTTTTAACGTTGAGAAAGTAGAAATTTGTTGTAATGTGATTAGTTAGATAGTCTATCGAGCTGAGTCATTTGATATCGACCATGAAGAAAAATGAAGCTTCAAACACTACCTTAAATGATAATCTTAAATGAGTTTATTAACTTTAAACTTTAAACTATATGTTGATAAAGGTTTAAATGCTATAATCTTAAGGTAGTGTTTAAAGCTTAAGCCATAAGTCCTAGTCAACTATATGTTGAAAATGATAATCTTAAATGAGTTTAAAGTTAATAAATCAAAAGAAAAATCGCAGTAACCCTTTTGAAGCTTATATGTGGATGGATCTTCTAACTATATTAAGAGTAGAGCACACTACAAGAAAATAGCAAAATTGCGACCGACTCGTCGCTAAATAGCGACCAAATTACGATGCCCAACGAGGAGAGACGATGGAAAATAAATAAACTGAGAAAATACGTTAAATAGCGATGCATTTAGTGACGCATGTCGCTATTTAGCAACGAACAAATTTGCGTAGCTAAATATTCAATATATTTTGCAACGCATTTTTTTGTCGCTAAATAGCAACGAAATTACGATGCCCAACGCGAAGAGATGATGAAAAATAAATAAATGGAGGAAAATAAGTCAAACAGCAACGCTCGTCGCTAAATTAGATGAAATAGTGATGCACATATTTGCATTGCTAAATACTCAGTTCATTTTATGATGCATTTTTTTATTGCTAAATAGTGACGTAATATTTGCGTCGTTAAATAGCAACGCGGTTGCGACGCCTTATTGGCATCATAAAATTTTGAATACCCTTACCCTAATCTTCATTTCTGCTATCAGGCCGCCACTCGAACCTATCTTTTAGATTTGCCATCCCCGGAGCCTTCGCCTTTTAGCCGACGATCGTCGATTCGGACCTTCCATTGTCGTCGATCCTTTCTCTGTTTTATCCGACGATTGCCAGTCCCGACCTCGCCACTGCTACACTCTCACCATCACTTGATCTCCTCTCCGATCTCTCGTCATCTCTATGTATTGGCTTATTGTTTTTGGTTATTGTTTAGGGTAGTAAAGCCTAGGTATTGGCCACCTGCAATCATCGGAATTTTTGGATTTTTTGAATCAAACATCCATTTCTTTCTCAACGTGGTAAGCAATAGTTTATCTAAACTAAAATACGATGATCAGTTTTCAACTGAACTAGCTGACAGCCTTCGATCGGGTAAAAATATCAATTGTAAGTAGTTAAAATTTAAAAATTGACATAGGATTCCATTCCTGGTGATAAGGTTGTGTTCTAGTGGCATAACGTCAGCATCCCCTGTAGGTTGGATTTCATACCTGATTTTTAGGGGTGAAGCCTTAGCTAGATTTTCTCAGGAATTAGAGGAAAAGGGAAAAAAAGTTGAGGAGAGGAGGAGATGAGTGAAAAGGCTGTGGAAAAGGGGACTGGCCCAAAGGCCATCCCTTGTGCTATTGTTAGGAACTTGACCCCATGGTACTGTCCTTACCCTTGAAAAGTGGAAACGGTGGACCAGATCCCCTGCCTATGGAATAGTTTGTGCCCAAAACAGTTGGCACAACCATTGTGAATGCAAGAAGACTTGATGTTAAATGCCAAGTCTCTTGATTTCGATAGGCAACTACCTTGTGAGAGCGAACTTAAGAATACGAGGAGTCCTCTGCTATGCTTTGATATAATTCTAGGATACTTCAATTTTTAGTTTCTCAGTTCTTGAATTCTTTTAATTTTGCAAGTGAAATTGCAATTGAAAGGCATTATGTGGTACGTAACTTTAATTATTTAACCTAGTTCAACGTTTGTTAAACATTAGTGCATTGAAGGTGCCAACTAGTTAAACATTAGTGCATTGAAGGTGCCAATTATTGCACCTAATCAGAGGCCTACAGCAGGAGGTCCTTCGCAGCTAGCACGAGCTGCCGATTCGAGAAGGGCAAACTAGGCATGGGTCTCTTCTGCCGCACCTCGGATTCTATTTCTATTCAGAAGCATTAACATGTTTGGTAAAAAATATAATTAATCGAGTTACTATTAATTTCATTATAAATACTTACATTTGTAATCTATTTTCTGTTTCTGTAGACCCTGCAGGAGGGCATAGACCTAGGAGAGTATCGTCTGTTTAAGGTGATATACACAAAGAAGAACAGTTTCTGGGTTGATGCATGGTTGCAGCAAGTTGGAGTAAAGATTTGTTTCTAAACACTTATTTTAACAATAATTTGCATACTTCTTATATTGATTCTAACTGTTTTTTCTATTTCTTTTAGGCACGGATGGATGAGCTGCTCTCCTAAGCATCACAGGCTAACTCTACTGATGGGTAGACATCCGCCGAGCTTTCACTATAGGAGTCTCGATGGGTATTCTTGAAAGCTATTGGTGCCCAACCATACGACCATAGAGTGTATGATTTGGGCACCAAAGCATCCAGATATTTTTTCGTTTCAGGCTCTTGTTTGCACTGTACCGAATCCGATAATATTCCTGCTGAGCACGTCAATGAGATGAGGCGATTTATTACGGATCAAGTTCGGCAAGAGTTTGATGAGTACACCACCGAGCTTCGACAGCAGCTTGCGGACATGAGAGCCCAGCAGGTTGTGGATAGACAAACCGTGCATGAGATATATGAGTTGATATGGATGATGACGCAGAGCTCCCGACCTTTCATTTTTGATACATCACTGCCTCCACCATGTGACCCAATGCTAGATTCTTGATATTATTTTTATTTTGCTATTTTGTATACATACTTGTTATGCATGTTTGATATTATATATTGAGATTTATCTTTTCTAAATTAATGAAAATATATTGAGATGAGATTTATGACTTATTTTTATTGATTTTATGTCTATTTATAATATTAAGGCATGCATGTCTTTTTTATTATCGTGTCTACTTTATTAATGTTATGTACAAGCAGGTTTAAATATTATTTTAATATATATATATATATATATATATATATATATATATATATATATATATTATGACGTCGTTGCTACGCTTATTGCGTTACGAAATAGCGACGCAAAATATGGCATCGCAATATTTAGCGATGCAATATTGCGTCACTATTTGCGACACTTAGTATTGCATCGTTATTTAGCGACGTATTTATTGCGTCGCTATTATGTCAATATTTAGTGATTCTCATCGCTATTTAGCCATGCATTTATTGCATTACTATTATGAAAATATTTAGCGACACTCAGTATTGTGTCGACGCATATATTGCGTCACTAATTCGCAATGCCTTTTCGACAAAAAAATGATTTGCCAACCATCCATTTAGCAATGCAATTGTGTCACTAAGGCACTTTAGCAATGCATTTCATGTTTTGTGATGCATTTTTGACGCCGCTAAAAATATAATTTCTTGTAGTGGCAAATTTAGTTCTCATTAGCTTAAAAGGAGTTGAATTAACTTATGCCTTAAAATTTGGGTTCAAGGCAACAAACAATGAAGTCAAGTATGAAGCCCTAATTATTAGACTAAAACTTTCCAAAGAAATTGGAGTAACTCGGCGAAGCCTATAATATAACTTGCAATTAGTTCTGAGTAAAGTTTGATGTGAGTACAAAACTAGAAAGCTAAGTATGCAAAAATATGTAAGCAAGATGAAAAGTCCAATTTTGGTCTTCAAACACTTCGACATTCAAGAAGTTTCTCGAATGGAGAATATACAAGCTGATGCATTGTCAAAGTTGGCTTTCATTGGACCTGCATGCTACTGATATGAACTATCTTCCTAGTAAAGCCAATAAATTCAAGAAGTATTGACAAAA
The DNA here is from genome assembly GCA_900491605.1 of Calamus simplicifolius. Lineage (NCBI taxonomy): Eukaryota > Viridiplantae > Streptophyta > Magnoliopsida > Arecales > Arecaceae > Calamus > Calamus simplicifolius. Next base: position 797,326 of record UESW01004730.1, on the reverse strand, counting down.
GAAAAATACACCAACTTCAGCTGAGCTGAATGGATTTGATAATCACTACCAAGGTCTACTTCCATAGAATAAAAATAATGTCCAAAGGATTATCTGGAAGGTGGCTGATATAAATTAATTAACGACATGCTATACAAGAGATCTTTTGCGCTACTGTACTTGAGATGCCTTCAATCAATAGAAGCTGATTATATCCTCTGAGAAGTCGATGAGAGCATATGTAGTAACCACCTTTGAGATAGAGTAGTAGCCTACAAAATATTTCAACAAGGGTATTAATGGTTGATTACAAAAGAGGAGACTACTTAGCTCACATGGAGGTACAAGCAATACTGGAAGCATTCTTCCTGCTACATCGACCAATCATAAAACTATCACCAATCAATAGCCCTTGGCAAATGATAGGGATGGATATTCTCAAATCATTTTCATTAGTTCAAAACTAAAGAAAAATTCTCATAATGATTATCAACTACTTGACTAAATGGGTCAAAGCCTAATCCTTAGATTGAATCACTAAGCAAAACGTCTAACACTTTCTCTGCAAATCAATTATCTATCATTTCAAGATTTCTAAAGTCCTCATTACCAATAATGACAAACAATTCGATAATACTCAGTTTCAAAAGTTCTTTCAGAAGCTAAGCATCAACCATTTGTTTACCTCGATAGCTCATCCACAAATCAATGAATAGGCCAAAGTACTGTTATAGAGGGACATTCTGTGTTGGGGCCTCAATGCAAACTAAAAATTTCTATTAATGATATCTATGAATTGTTACAGGATGAGGAGCATATTCAATCACATTTTGAGGCTTCACAGATTGGGAAGTTAAAATGTCAGCAAAGGATGCTCTCTTTCCTTTGAAAATTGTGGTATAATAGGCTCCTTGCATCAACCATTCTTGCTTCTAAAATGCCAAGTTTTTCACCTTATAGTCGAAGATGTGGGGTGAAATTGGAGGCTTTAAACCACCTCTTGTTTCAATGGGAAGGGTTCTCTCATATGTGGCATCAGTTTTGATGCCATGGATTCTTTAGGCTCCACTCTTTGCAACAAATATGGGATTTCCTTTTTCAGAGAGAAACCATAGGATGCACAAGTTTAGGAGGACCAAACACTTATTAGTTATATTCTTTGGTGTACATGGAAGGAAAGAGATGAGGTTTATTTCCAAAAGAACCTATTCAATCCTATATTGGATTACAAGACAAGCAGATGGTCAAGCTACAAAATTGATTCTATCAAGTAAAGTTTCTTAGAATGCTAGTTCTAATATCTGAGATGCCTCTCTCTATAAGTTAGTATGATTGTCATAACCTTTGTATTTTAGGTAGCCCCTTAATTAATCAGGATTTTTAAAAATTAGCTTTGATGGGTTAACTCATCTGAATGCTAGTGGAGCTAGCATGGTTATTAGAAATTAATCATGACAGAAGATCTTTTTTGCCTCAGCTATTTCAGTATTTACCAATTTGGTGCCATTTACTAAACTGACTAGTGCATGGTATGGCTTAAATTAAAGGAGCTTTTACAAACATTTCAAAAGGTAAAAAATAATTTTCGAATGTGATTCAGCCATGGTGATATTTTGATTAAATGGCCAATCATCTTGTCCCATCCATGTTTGAGGGATCTTCTTACTACCCTTGCAATCCATCCAACAATTTAAGTGTCATCATATTATAGAGAGGTTGATCAAATGGTATATTACTTAGCAAACTGGATAGTTGAATGAAATTTAAGGAGAGATGGAGCTTGCTTTCAGAGTTTTCTACTCATCTTATTTTCTTGCGGCATGAGGCCGGCCTACTTCGCTATTATCCAAAAAAAAAAAAAAAAAAACACCTCTTTCAATGCCAGCATCATAAAGTGGAGGGGGGAACATATCAGTGATACACCTAAACTTCAGCATTCACGAGTCCAAACGAAAACATTTCTACCTCACATAATAACACAAGTACGCTAAAAAGATACGATCTTATTGCGTCCCATTCGTTTCCACAGGCTAGCTACACCACCTAAAACGCCGCCGTCTCCCCTTCTCCGTCCACCAGAGAGTCCAACACGCCGGTCTTCGACCGTGGATTGATGGCCGAGCAGTTGGCCCGGATCTCCCCCTGCTTCCCCGTGAGCACGCTCAGCTGCCCCATCTTGATCATGGATGCCGAAAACTTCTCAAAGAACAAAGCCTGGCTCAAGGCGAAGCTCTTCACGATAGGCTGCGTCGTCGAGTTGGTGTACAAGTCCTGGTCCGACGTGAAGAGGCCCTGCCGGTTGAGGAGGTCAACGTAGTACTTGTTGTCGAACGTGTTCGGCGTGCGGATGTCGAGCACGGTGGTGTTGACGGTGTCCTTGACCGGGCAGGTGAGGCGGAGGGAGTTGGCGAAGCTCTTGTTCATGGTGGGGTCTTGGGTGGGGAAGAGGCGGGTTTCGAAGGAGCTGCAATGGCCGAGGCCGATGGTGTGGCCGCCGGAGAGGGCGACGAGGTCGGTGGCGTTGAGTTTGAGCTTGGCTAAGACGGAGAGGAGGACAGGGACGCTGGAGGTGGGGGCAGGGAGGCTGGCAATGGTGACATCACGGGTGGCGAAGCTGAGGCCATCACGGCGGCCCAAGGGAACGGGGTAGTCTGGCCCACCGGACTGCAAGAGAGATCCAGACTCGTTATAATACTAATTAATTAAAACAGAGTTACTATTTGTATGATGACTTCATTAATATAAAGTAAATGCAAATCTCTTTCATTGAACCATCTGATGCTGGCCGTGAGGCTTTTGAACCAGTTCTCGGAATCTCTCAAACATTTATTCCAACTGTTAATTGTTAACTTAAACTGCTTCAACCAAAGATGTTCAAATCCTGAGATCAGCATGCTCTTTTTCTTTCACAAAAGCAAGTCAGATATTCTTCAAAAGCCGCGTCAAGAGACAATGGCGGCACAAATTGCGATTAGCGTACCGTGTTCTGCTTGGATGCCACCTTTTAATGCCTTCTACTTTGTTTCACTTTATTCTCTCGTCCTTTCACCTTTTTCTTTTTCAATTCATTCCACTGAAGTTTTACCACGGCACTAAAGGGTAAAGGCTGTGGTAAAGCAATCGCACAGGTGGTGGCATGATGACTTCCAATGCTTCTAGGTTTGATGTTAATTTTCTAAAGCTCTAAAGCAGCTATTTAGAAATGAAAGCAATATCATAAACAACTTAAAAGCCCTAAAAAAAAAAAAAAACCTCTAGCTGAGAAACCGAGTTACCAAGGGCGTTGGGAATGATATTTTTCTGTCGTCATATAGATCGAGTAAGCTATTTTGTTAATCATGTCATCCTCGTGGCTTTGGATTCAAGTACTGTAACTACCATACCACATATTTAACTATATAGATTCTTGTGACTAATTGAGCAACTCTCTTCGTTTTCTTATTACAATGATAGTTTTGAACTCTTAAAAAAAATAATTCCTTACGCATTAACCTCAAGGATCCGTACTAAACCTGGAGTAAATTTCTTGTGCAAGAAAAATATATATGGCTCCCCCTCTCATGGCGCTTAGTAGAGATGAGATGACGTTATCCTCACGGATCAATCCATCGCTGTCATGCAGGACAGGAAGCTATAGTCATTAAAAAGGCCATCATATCTATCAACTACTGACTTACGTCCGTATCTTGCCTCTTCAACACACAGGCATGAGTCTTTGAGAAAGCTTTTATAATATAGATATTCATTATAATTATTGTTATTAATAAGAGTGTGTTAAATATCTTAGTTAACCTCGCAACACTGGTTTTTGTTTGATTTTCTACTCTTTTTTTTGTTATGTTCTATCATGAACCTATTTATTAGATTTTCTATCAAAAGAAAGAAAAAAAAAAAAATCGACCTAGCTGCACTCATTGATACATTATGCTAATATTTAGACGCTGGTTAAAGAGTGAATAATACAAAGTGAACTGGTTAATTAGCAAAATATCATTCAAAAAGCAATGAATAAATTTATTTGATGAAAGAAAGAAAAAAAAAAAAAAACGAAACTCCATTACCCGGATAAATTATTTATTCTAGGGGAGAGAGTGAAATAACTTCAACCATCCAATATTCTCTCTTCCTTTTTTTTCCAATTATTTATCTCACTAATCAAGAATATACTGACAAAAGTACAGCTATATATATTGACCGGATGAACACCAAAACTAAATATATATGAGGTATGGCAGCTATTCCTTATCGAAAGGCAACCAAAGAGGAAAGTGAGTGCTTTTGTTTGAAGAGTCAAAGTCAATATCAACAGGCCGACCGTACCCTCGTTCCTACTTCCTAGATAAATTCAACCACTTTTTTTTAAAAAAAAACTTTCTTTCTTTCTTTTAGGCCTTCCCGTGATCGACACACGCTTGCTCGAAGAGAGGGAGAAGCAATATTACCAGCTGAACAGAGTCACGGGCAGCGAGAGCGACGACGTCGGCGCAGGAGACGACCTGGCCGCATTTCTTGTCGATAAGAGCCCGGAGTTCGTTGATGGCCTTGAACGCCGCCGGCCTCAGTGTCAGGTTGGGCGGCGCCTCCTGCTCCCCCGGCCCGCTTGCCGACCCGTCCAACAGCACCGACGCATCACATCCCTGCCATTTTAATTACAACCTCTCCATCAACAAAGCTCAGAGATCGAGCTCGTGCTAGCTAAAGAACCAGTTACTGTAATTATACCTGAACGAAGCAGTCGTGGAAGTGGACTCGAAGGAGGCCGGCGGCGAGGCCGATGTTCTTCTTGAAGGCCTCCTTCAGATAGTTCCGAACGATGGCATCCAGGTTTGGGCAGCTCTTCTCGTAGAAGCTCCATGAGAGGCCCTTCACTATGGGAAAGCTCTCGGCTTCTGATGGTGTGGAGAAGAATGCAAGGGAGGAGAGAAGCAGAACGAGAGCTATGGAAGAAGAAGAAGTGGAAGCCATTGTTTTGGTGTTCCAGGTGCAGGTCCCTTGGCCGAGATGGCCCTCATTTATAAGCCCCCCGTCGGCACGCGCGTTGAAATGTCTCTCCTTCCGGGAAAATCGACGCGCGCTTTCACATGAGAAATAGTTTCACTTTTCACTCTCAAATTGCATAACTTTTACTAGTCATGGTTTTACCGGTAAAAATAGCGTGGAGATGAGAAGATAAGGGCATGGGCCTTCACCACTGGAACCCACTGAGTCGGTGGGCATTCTTTTTTTGTGGAGTTCGTTTGCTCGCTATATAAACTTAAAACAAAAAGAAAAGTCTTGATGCTCCTCTTCAGTGTATAAAGATGTATATTAAACACGTATTAGCCATGCACTCGTATAAGTATGTAGTAAAATGCATCATGACCTAATGAGTTATGGTGCGCATAGACCTACCGTCAATGATTACATTTGATATGACCTAATGAGTCATGATGCGCATAGATGTATAGTTGATGAATATTTTATGTATCGAAGGCGGTTCACAAATTTTTCTGTAATATTTTTGAAACAAAATTGAAGGTGGCTACGTGTGCTTTGAACAGGGAACCATCTATCATGTCTCCCTTGGTTTGGTTGCCATTTAATAATATAGGATACGTGAACGAACCTTTTATTTTGGTCCTGGTTCATGCGTAAGTTCTTATAAGAAACGCTAGAAGTAAGTCCTAGCTCGGGATAAATGCTCTTTGCTCAAAGATGAGTCATGTTACCGAACTTTGCTTATTAAATAAGTTGGGTTCATATTTAGATTTTTATTTTATTTAATTTATTTTGACATGTTTAATAGTTAGCAAATATATTTTCATTCGTTTGTAAGATGGTGTTATAAATAACAACAGCTCAAAAGCATAAGAGCATTATGTGGTGGCAGTTGAATTTGAACTTTATTTTTTTAAAAAATATATTAAAAAAAGTATGGTAGCTGAATCCTTAATGATTGGATTGGATGGATCGTAGTTTGATCTATTTGATGTAAGATAAATTTGATTATATTTAAATATAAGTTTTGAATTTAGTTATCTTTTTATTCTTAAATTTATATGATTTTAAAGTCACTGGATCTTTTTTAATTTTTTTTATTTTTTAAATTTATAAACTATAACTATATAAATATAGAGACGAAAGAAATGATCAAATTAAGTTTAACTATATTGAATGTAACCAAATTTATTTTATTTGATATATAATTAATTTATTTAAAGTAATCTTAATAAGTTTAAGATTCACTTATTTTTTAAAATATTTATTTAAAAAAATATTTAATTCCTTAATTTAATTTCACCCATTTATCAAACTAATTATGTAGGTTAGATTAAATGAGCTATTTAATGCAAAGGTTACGTTTAGATCTGGGCTAGATTTTAATTGAGATCTTACTTACATTACATAATTGCCCCCCAAAACCGTTTTTTTTTTTTTTTTTTTTACAAACGGGCGATCATATAATTCTAGAATGAGTCAGCCCAAATACATCAGAAGTTAAGATCTTCTGTAGAAAAATAAGACATGGGTCGCCTGGCTTCCAATTCCATGGACCCACATATTGAGCAGCAAGGTCGCCACTCAGTCCACCGCCGAGTTGGCCTCACGATAAGTGTGGTGGATCTGGGCAGAATCAAGCTCCCGCAACATAGACCAACAGTCCCTCAGAATCGGATTTGAGGAACTATCTATATAGCTCTCCTCTAATAACCAAGAAATGACAGTCATAGAATCCCCCTCAATCATGATTTTGGGAGCATGGAGGATCCTAACAGCAAACGAGAGCCTTGCCCAAGCAGCACCAAGCTCCGACAAAGGAACAGTTGAGTTCAGGGATTCAAAGCCTCCTGCTGCAATAAATCACCAATCGGATCCCGAATGATGAAAGCAGATCCAGCAGCTCTGTCCCGGACACTCCCATCAAAGTTAATTTTGACATACCCTGGAGGGGGGCTCCCAAGAGACGAAAACCATACGATGGTTCACTGTCGGAATAGCAGGGGAGCCCCAGAGGTCAGAGAAGTCAAAATTAACATCAGTGATTCTTGTCTTTCGATTCTTTTGCTTTTATATTTCGAATATATTCATTCTAAAATGATGTAATTAAAATAATAATAATATATATTATTATTATTATAAATAAATATCACAATTTCACCTCTTTTACTGCAAGTCCTGGTCGGAAATCAAAAATATAACATTATTTTTTAGCTTTGGTCCTAGGCGACTACTAGTAGTTGTAATGATAATATGATAAAGATTCGTGTGGCAGTCACATCTCTAGGCCTCTTTTGAGAATCATCTTTATCCTTACAAGAAATGCGGCATTTCCTCTACTTTCTAAGTCCGTATCCTGACAGAACTTTTTAGGACAGAAGTCACAGAATAATGTTCCTTGAAAAAAAAAAACTCAATTCATCTCATCGATCCCTTTTTTTTTTTTTTTTCAACTACATCGACTCGGTTATATAATTTTATTTTAAATCGATATTTAAATTATAAATAATTATATTTTTAAATTATTTTATTAATATTAATTTAAATCTATTTTTTTTAAAAAAATAATTTTCTGATAAAATCTGTCACTAGCTATTAGAAGGTAGTTTAAACAACAATAATAAAGACAACATTATCCGCTCTTGTTATTGTACACAAGAAGACATTATTTTCTTCCAACAAATACTCATATTAATGTATTTGTTGCCATCGAGATCCGTTCTTTGACTTGGATGCGATCGATCTTCTAGTTTAGGCTTCCTCCTAGGTGGACCTGCACAGAAGTCCTCGCGCGAGAAGCGTTGGGAATGGCCCTCCACGGAAGACCCTCCGATACTCAAGTCAGTGGAGATCGATGTCAATAGAAAATGGAAAGAAGGATCTCTCCGAGGAGTCTCTCCATGGGTGACCGATCGAGAGCTCTAGGGGAGCACCGACGAGCAGCGGAAGAGAGTGAGAGAGCGAGAGTGAGCCAGGGGCAGTGAGCACATACCTGAGAGAATCTAGGGGCGTCATATTTATAGGCAATCACCTGGATCTTGAGCATCTTCTGAAAGGTTCAAAGGTTGTTAAGATACGGAGATAAATCGAATCAGGCCGTTGTAGGGCCAGTGGGATCCGTATCTTGTTTGTTAAGGGATCGACGGCTAGGAGAGCTCCTTGATGGCCTGAGATCTTGTAGATGCGTAGGTCCCAGATAGCTGTATTAGGTTCTAGACCACTCTTCAGCATAGTCCTTTGCTTGGGATTCTGTTACGATGGGTCTAGGCTCTCCCGCGTCGGGTTTCCACGAAGGTGAGTATCGAATTATGGATCGCTCAGGGAGGTCGAGATGTGGGAAGCTCAGGGAAGCCGAGCTATGGAGCTCGAAGAAGCCGAGCTATGGAAACTCGGTGGAAACCGAGTTATGGGAGCTCGGGAAGTCGAGCTATGGAAGCTCGGAGAAAGCCGAACCATGGAGGCTCGGGGGAGCCGAGCTATGGAAGCTCGGAAAGCCGAGCTATGGAAGCCCGGAGGAAGCCGAGCTATGGGGCTCGGGGAAGCCGAGCCATGGAAGCTCGGGGAAAGCCGAACCATGGGAGGCTCGGGGAAAACGAGCTACAGGAAGCTCGGAAAAACGAGCTACAGGAAGCTCGGGGGAGCGAGCTATGGAAGCCCGGAGAGACCGAACCATGGAGGCTCGGGAGAGGTCGCATGGCCTGGCGGACCATATTAGTTTAGCTTATTCCTCAGGGACATATCGTAGTGGGCGAAGGGATGGGGCCGGTCTCAAGCCCTTGCACGATTATCAATGCAATGACGATTCTATCCCTCAACAGTATTATTCTTAAACGGTAATATTTTTATTTGATTATAAATGATGATGTCAAAAGGAAATTATCTATATTATTATACAACAGTTTTTTTTATGGAAACTAATAAATTATGTTGCTTATATAAATATTGATGATAAATATGGTTTATCATTTTAATATTAAGAATATATCAGTAAAATTGTAACACATCATTGATGCATTAGGTACTGAAATGATACAGTGCAATAGCGTTCCAACTGATGCAGTGTATCTTGGAATTGTGAATAAGAGTAAGAGCCTTTGAAATCATTTATATGTCAACTATTATATATATAAGGTGACTAAAACCGACGTTAATGGATAGAAGGCGACCCTTGGCATGGATTTTAGCCACTCAATATTGCTTAGTAGAGTAGTTATCCGTCTTTGTTCTGCCCTCGCCTCCTCTCATGAATGCATTAATGTGCCGAGAGAAACGTTTCCTTCTTGTTTTTTTCTCACCCAACCCCCCATACTGTGGTCCTGAACTATATATATATATATATATATATAAGATTATCTGTCTTTGTTTAGCTCTCGCCTTCACCCATGACAGCATTGATGTGATGTGCCAAGAGAAGCGTTTCCATCTTCTTTTCCCCCACCTCCATTGGTGTGGTCCTGAACTTATCTTACGTTCCTCCAATGATATAAGCAGTTTAAATTTATTGCAAATCCTCTTAATATAATTCTGTATTAAAATTTATGTTAAGTCTGAAATATATTATCTATCTTTGTCCACAGCATAAATTCCTGAGATTAATTGCCGACATGTTTTTCTGATAATTTTTTGCAAGGAAATATAATGGAGCAAGTACAACACAACCATCTATGTGGGATTATCCTAGAGAGAACAAGGATATCATGCCAAAGCTTTCAAGCTCATGCTGAGATAATGAGTGGACATGGATGATACATAGGTCTGGATATGTACTTCACTTTGTATGTTTTGTTATATTTTTATATATCTTTCTTTTAAAAAACTAATTTATATGATGCTAAAGTCTCCGGGTATGCATCAATGATGCCAAATGTGGCCTTTCTTATGGATAATACTAATGTCATTTTCAAGACGACCGAACAGTTTCTTTACTTCCAAATCTTAATATTTAATTCAATTTTATTTTGAGCGAAAAAAATATAAATATCTAGTTATCCAGAATCAGTTTCTATCCTTCTTCTCCAATTACTCATATTATATAGTTGAATGGCTTTCTCAACCATTAATTATGAATCCTAGATGGCATGAAATCTTTTGTAAAAATATATATTATTTTTTTTAAGAGAAAGGGCGTGAGGCCCATTTATGGGTAATCATCTAGGTCAAAATACATACTCCAAGTAGAGATGATAAATTTTTTTATTTAACTATTTATCCAATCGATACTATTTTTAACGAATCAAAAAATTTCGATTTAAACAGCTTAATAAGTAACGGGGATTACTTGTTAACAACTAAATGGCTAAATGGATAAACAGCCTGGGAACGATATTCTTTACCCTATCCCATCTCAGTTAGCTTTAATATAATATATTTAATATATTTATTAATATATTTAAAATTTAAAATAAATAAATATATATAGTAAAATACGTTTGAATCACTACTAATATACTTTTTGAATAAAAAAAAGGATTACATGGTGGTGGTCATGACACATTACATTGATGATGATTGGGTGTTAAAAATTGCATATTGAGGTAATAATTCATTTTTTATGACTTATTACTTTAATCTTATATACGTTATATTAATATTGTAATTATTTGAATTTGATAGATTTGTTTACATGTATGCTTCAAACACCTCTGATGTTCTATGACAAACTTTTGGAGATATTGTTGGATTGGAATATTGATCATAAGTTGTCAACCTTGACTGTTGATAATTGTAGTACGATAGCATATTTCAAAGATGAAAAAGTAAGATTGATCGATGTGCACTTATTTGGAGCAACTTTTTCATATGAGGTGTGCTGCTCATATTTTAAATCTGACTGTGAAAAAGGGGCTTAGCAAGTTTGAAAGTGAAATAAAAAATGTACATGATAGTGTCACGTTTTTTTATAAGTATTTTTTAATATAAACAGCCAAATGAGTACTCAGTGGGTATCTGTTAATCGATTAGGTATCTCCGTTCCATCTCCATTCTGTTAACTATAATGGCTTAAAAAAATAAAAAAATAAGGATATTTTTTCTAACTGAAACAAGGATCGGTATAAGCCATCTCGAGCCATTCCGAAGCCGCTGCCATTCTTAACTCTGAGTCTCAAAACTACAACCTCATTAACAATTTCACTTGTTATTTTTATTATTTTATATCAAATATGACAAGAAGAAAGACACTATTTAATTACAATGCTTCCATATTTAATTAAAATTAAAAAAGAAAAACCTACCTAGCATACATTTTATAAAGTTCGATCATAATAGTACTTTTCTTTCAATAAATAGATCTTTTATGTAAAACCAAATGAAGAATAAAGAATATATAAGTCACTTGATAAAAATAAACAAATATACACTACGAGATTAAATATAATTTTATCATAAACAATCTATCATAATTATTTCTATCATAATTTTTGTGGATTTGACAAAAAAAAAAAAAAATCAATTTATAACATATTTTGCCAGAAAAGATCAATTCTTTTTTTATCATCTACCTGATGCAGCTGTCTCCAGTAGCTGGGACCAGCAGCTGTCTTCTTAGATGGGGTGATGATTTTGGGCAAAGGTGACATCCCACAAAGTATAGCTGAGAAGACTAAGATGGGGTTAAAAATGAGGTGTAATTGGCGAGAGAGTTTCAAATTAGAGGGCGTCGAGCGTTGTCACTGCCGCCGAAAGACCCAAAGTCATGTGATTAGAAAATGAAAGAGGCTTGTAGTGCCCTGGGCCAGCGGTTAAAAAAAAAACAGAGGAGGAGAGAAAGAGATAAGATGGAGTGGCGAACGATGCTGTGGAGGATGCCGGTGCCCGTGAAGAGGATAATGATATTTAATTAAGAGGACGCCCATGCGGCCACATTTGGATTACGAGAAGAAGAAGACACGAAGATGTTAGGCTGTAATTGAGGAGTTCGATAAAAATTTATTTATATTTAATTTATCATATAAATGAGTTAAACTTAAGTTTCATTTTAGAGCTCATTTATTATAGCCGAATGTTCATGAGCTATTTGAAGTTAAGCTCGATAAAGATTGTTCATGTTCAACTCATCGTCATGTAAACGAACTGAGCTTTAGTTTTATTTTAGAGCTCGTTTGATTAACAAGTCGAGTTTAAGTACACAAATGCTCGAAATCAGATTCGATTAGAACTTCGTGAGATAGCTCGATTAAGAGCTCATGAAATGGCTCGATTAGAAAACTCTCAAGTTAACTTGATTAGAAGCTCGTAAACAAAATGTTCTATCATATTTTCTACCTCGATTATTTTTATATCTTATTAAACTAATATTTTTATAAATAATTTTTTTAAAAAATTATTAATTTTTAATTAAAAATTTAATAAAGAATTATATATATATATTTTAATCAAGCTTTAAATAAGCTTATTATTATTATTATTATTTTTTAATTAAACTTAAAATGAGCTTAATTTAAAAGTTAAAACTAACAAAAGTTTTAATTTGAAACAAGTTTTTTCTAAGTTAAGCTCACCGAGCTTTCTAATCGCAAATTCGAATTGATCTCTACCTTTTTTATAATCGAGCTCAAACTCTCGTTTAAATTTTTCTTAATGAGCCGAGGTTAAAGGATGTGTGATGGACTGATGGTGAGTTTTTTCTCTATCAATATGGATCGTATCTTTAATTATATTTGAATTATTTATGTGATTTAATATTAACCAGCGATGGCAAAGCTGTCGAATATCTCACACACCATCCCCATTCCGGGAATAGCGCTTCCATTATAAAAGTCCGGAAGGCTATTAGCCGCCCATGTGTCCACCGCCAGCCTCGTGGGTAAGTCGCGCGGGTAGGTGGAGATGGCCGGCTTTTTTAAAGACTCACAGGGCAAGAGAAATGCTGTCACATCGCACTGTACGTTGATATTTTTATTTATTGATTGAAAAATCAATCCTAAAAAAGTGACTCAAAAGCCTCACCTATGAAGTCTCACTCGGCTGGCGTGTTGTGTTTTTATATCTCCATTTTGATTCGCATGGGGCGTGTCATTACGTGCAAGGCATCTGATAGCTACTTTGATTTCTCGCTTGGTTGCCGGAGACTCGTCCTCCTATGCTCCAGTGATGCCCCCCTTCTCAATAGTCTTATATTTTTTAAAAAAAAAATGTTAGATGAATGATTTATAATTAATTAAAAAAATAAATAAAATATTAATTAATTTTTTTAAAAAAATTTATGATGATTTAAATTGATATAGATCTTATCCGTCTTGCTTTCTTGTAACGAAACGAGTCCGTAGATCTGAATCGTTACAATATGGTATTAAAATCTTGCATCAATCGAAAGTGCAAGAGCTAAATGCTACACAGAACAAAGTGCTACATCCATGAGGAATGAGAGAGGTCATCTTAGAATCCTACCTATGTAATGATTGTGATCAATTACTTCTATAAGGGGGATAGATTGTGATGTTCTTCCCAGTAGTTTTACATCAAAAAATTAGAAGTGAATAAATGATTTATAATCAGTTAAAAAAATAAATAATGCATCAATTGAATTTTTTTTGGACTGTAAAATATAAATTTTATCGTCTTACTGCTGCTGTTTTTTTTTTCTTCTTTTATTATTATTATTATTATTATTATTATTATTATTTAACGAAACGGACCGAAGGCCGGGCACCGTCGAGGAAAGGCAGGCAGTTGATAAGAACGTGGCTCATCGAGTGCTTTTCTCTCCCGCCCTCGTCAAAGGGCAAAAATAATGGCGCGGACTGGCCTTCATGTGCGTAGGACAACGCTGCTTTTGAGACATCCCTTGCAGCATTTTGCCGAAATATGCTTTTTGATCCACGAACCTTCGCTTAAAAATCATTTTGATCCTTTTTTTAACCTTTCAGCTGCTGAAGTTTAGCACGTTCATATTAGATTTGACGATTCAATTAAAATTAATTTTAAATTTTTAGATTCAAAATCAGTCTGATCATGTCTTGATCTACGAACCCTCACTTTAAAATTTATTTTATATTTTTTAACCTTTCGACTGCTGCAGCTTAGCAGGTTCAGGTTAGATTAACAATTCAATTAAAATAAATTTTAAATTTTTAGATTCAGAATTAATCTGATCGTGTCTCGAAACTAATGCAGGAATGATTCAATCAGGTTCAATTCTAAATTAATTTTGAAATAGATTTAATTTTATATTCTTTTTGTTTGACATACTTTTTGTTACGTAATGGTTAAAATTTTTTTAAGATGTTTAATAAAAATGATATATATATAATATTTATTGGCTAATTATTACTTTAGATTTTTGAGTAAAATGATAGATAATTTAAAAATATACATGATATCTTATGTTTAATTTTTAAAAAGTAATTAATTTTTATTTTAATTTAACTGAGAAACCAAATTATGCTATCGAAAGTTAACCTGATTCAACATTAACAAGCTAAGCTATAACCGAAAAATTGATAGGATCTGCCAGAGATTTGGACGGCCGACGTAGAGTTGGCCAGACTTGTCAGACGGCCATCGTTATGATAAAATTTATTGAGCAGCTAAAATTTATCGGATTTATCTATCACATCTTCACTGAAACGCTTGACTAAATATTCTATTTAGCGTTTTCGGTGTTTGGAAGGGATATCTGTCGAGTCTACTTTAAGATTCGGGCTTCATCTTCGTCTTCTCTGATCTTTGAATCTATGGTCTATCTCCTCGGCTCTGGTTCTCTGTGTGATGAGGTCTCAAGCTCAACAGCGCCCTGGTGACTCCATTGGAGCTAGGCAGACCGGCACGGCGTGGCATCGAGCCCGTGGCAGTGGGTTCGAATGGGTTGCTCCTTCGCCTCCTCCGTCGGTCGTGGAGAGCTGAACGGAGGTTCCCGAGTATAGTCCAAGTGTCGTTGCATTCTCTGGATGCTGAAGAAGAACGATGGGGGAGCCATGCTATCCTCGCTCGCTGCCTCTCTCGCTGGATTCCGTCGGAAATCATCGTTCGTGAGTTCCATCGAGCGGGACTGACTGGTGACATCGAAGCTCTGGCCTTGGCAAATAAGCACTTCATCTTCCATTTCTCTGATATCCGAGCTAAGGCTCTTGCACTGGGAAGACCATGGGTTGTTAATGGACAAACTATCATCACTGCAGAGTGGCGTCCGGAATTCATCCCAGTCGACAGCTCCATCCACTCTGCTCTGCTCTGGATACGGTTGCCACAGCTTCCAATTGAGTTTTGGAGTGACGAAAGTCTCTTGTCCATCCTTGCAGTGGCCGGGGAATTCCTTTACTATGATGAATCAACCAAGGCAAGGAAGCATGGAAGCTTTGCTCGGGCCTGTGTCCGAGTGGATTTAGGTTCGCCTCTCCGGCCAGGAACTCGGATCCGTGGAAGCAGAGACCCATTTTGGCAACAATTCTCATACGAAAATCTTGAAGGAATCTGTGATGATTGTGGATCAGTGCATCTCACTGGATCGTGCCTTGCTGTGACGGATTCTTCCGCGGCGTCTTCCGGCCCTGCTTTTGGGCCCTGGATGGCTGCTATCAGACGCCAGAAATCCATCCAGGATCCTCCGTCGGGTGACCGTCTTGCTCCTCCCGGGTCATCCCCTGCTTTGGCCGACGGATGGCAACTCCCTAAGAAACCAGCCCGTCGGCAGCCGAGCAGGGGGAATGCCTTCGCTCTCTCCTTCCTCGGTGACGATGTCCCAGGGTGGGTTGGCCCTTGCGGAGAAGTCGGCTTCGATCCCAGGCGGCGATGTCTCTGGCAGCCGAGCTGAGGAATTCCTGGGTTCAGTGAATGGAATGAATGATGGAAGTCCTGTGCCGGTTGCTACTGTAGCAATGTTTCAGAAACATTTGCTTAAAGGGGCTGATAAGGGCATTGATTCCAATCCATTTGCATGTTTAGAGCCCGATACATCAATTGATCAGCCTAAGTCCCGGGATGATGGCTACTCTGGCCCTTCCAAGAGGACCCGGCCTGTGGACCTTGTTCCTCAGCGAGTGGTTTCCAGGACCACTAAAGGGAAAGCGAAAACTTCTACTGGAGGTAAAGCTAGATCACAGGGGTCTTTCACTTTTCTAGCAACTGGTGACTCTTCCCGGGGTCTCTTGACCTCTCTGGGCCAGGGAATAAGAAGTCTCGTCGCAAGGAAAGGCCGGGTCTGCCGTCTGCTTCAGGTCTCTCCTTGCCAGTCAGATGGAGGCAGCTAATCATGATTCAGCGGTCCTTATGCTTAAGAAGGCTATCCTTCGGGGCGAGGAGGCTGAAGCCATGGAATCGTCTTGCTCTAAGGATCCCGCTCTGCGGGATGTGGAAGTTGTATCCATGGACTCATTCCATCCGGAGGATTGTAGGGGCAAGGAACCTGCTGTGGGTTCTCTTCCAGCTGACGACCGCCTTGTTGATGAATTGATGGGAGATAGGGTGGGGGTCCCCCCCTTTCATGCCTCTGAATGAAGATTCTTGTCTGGAATGTGCGCGGAGCCCAGAAACCATCGTTTCGCTCTGCTTTTGGGAGGTTCTGCAGCTTCATGGTTTTGATATTTGTGTTCTTCTAGAAACTCGGTTATCGGGGACCAGTCTTGATCGTTTCCGACATGGTCTCCAGATCTTGGGTTTCCTATGCTATTGACTCTGTTGGTCTCTCCGGAGGGATTGTGGTTTTGTGGAGAGCTGACAATATCAAAGTGGATGCATTTCATTACTGTGGTCAACAAGTTGCTCTGGTAGTTTCTGACGGATATCATGCTCCCTGGCTTCTTTCGGGTGCTTATGCTAGCACTGACTTCAGGGTGCGTCGGTGCTATGGGCTGAGATTCATTCTTTGCTTTCCCAGGGTATTCCTTCTCTTATTGCGGGTGATTTCAACTGCATTATCGGGGCCAATGAGAAAAGAGGTGGCAGGCATGCGGTTGATTCAGTGGAAAGATTGAGTTCAGAAACTTCATTGCTTCAGGTCTTTTGGATTTGGGATTCTCTGGGCCTCAGTTTACCTGGTGTAACAATCGTCAGGGTTCTGCTAGGGTGTGGGAAAGACTGGATAGAGCCTTGGCCAATCCTCAGTGGCTCCAGCTTTTTCCCTCAGCCAATGTTACTCATCTGTCTAGAATTGCTTCGGATCACTGTCCTATTCTGATTTCTACTGATGTGCCTCTCCAGCAGAGTAGGGTGTTCCGATTTGAGAAATTATGGACTTTCTATTCTTCTGCTAGATCTGTCATCTCACAGGTTTGGCGGTTGCCTGTCAGAGGAAGTGCCACCTACAGACTTTCTCGGCGTCTGGTTCTTGCTAGACGTAGACTATGTAGTTGGAGTAAAAGGGAGGTGGGGATATTGCTCGACGGGTTGAGCAGACTGAGTCTATTATTTCGTCTCTGTAGTCAAAGGAGGACCAAGAGGGATTTCTTCCTGACTCTGATCTTTTGACCCTTAGAACCAACCTGTCTCTTCATCACTCTCTTTTGTTACAACAG
>UESW01004730.1:740958-777510 GCA_900491605.1 Calamus simplicifolius | reverse complement strand
CAGAGTAACTTAATTTCTTGCTGAGATTCTTGGGTTGGTGAAGTCTATATATCTTCTAGCAAATCTCTGCCGTGTCTTATAAGGAATGCCTGTCAAGTGAACACAAAAATTTGACAAAAAAGAGTTATGGAGAAGGCGTGTAAATCTTCTATTTCTCCACTTAGTCATGTTACAATCAGTATAAAGAGGATAGAATATTTTCTCATCACCAGTTTTTTGTCTTTTCTTATGACTTCTTTGTTTTTTTTCTCCTAAGTGATCAGTTTCTCCTCAGTTTCTTATTTATTTTATTGTCTCAATGGGCGGTGCCCACTTTTTGTTCTCAAACAAGCGATAGCTTCCAGGGCATGCGCTTGACTCGGCATGGAAGCGTGAACTCGAACCCGTTCTTCGTTCCAACTTCGGCGTGGTGCCTTTTTTCTTGAAGGCGTGGCTGCGCACAAGAACAAGAACCATCTCACCAACCGAGGTTGCTTCTTTAATCGATGATACCATGGCTTGCTAATCTTCTTAATTCCAATCTATGACCGGGCCAAATCATATAAAGAGAAAGAAAAACTTACCAAATTTTGTACGGATCTTAATTAAATTCAAAAAATCACTACCCATTAACTATTAGCTGCTTGGAAAAAAAAAATAAATAAACATTTGTGGAGAGGAACAACCTTCACCTTTACCATAGAAACACGCCTGGTAGGATATATGATGTGATAAAATGAAGATAGTAGGACAAAATATAGATAGATGGGTGGTAAATGGGCTAATCTAAAACTTTACAGGCTTAGAGCTACAAATTTTAGATTATAGGGCTTGAATTAAGCTTAAATATTTAGACCCATTCAAATTTTGGATTGAGCATAGGCTTAAAGAAAAATAAACCAAACCTAACCTGGATGAATATATATATATATATATATAAATTTTTGAATTAAAAAAAAGGATCGAATTCAAGCACAAGACCTTTTGATAAGGTGTTAGCACTCTAACTAAAGCGCCAACTTTTTTTTATAACTATTTGTGTATATCTTATATATATAAAACTATAATATATAAAGCGAGTTCGGTTGGGTTGGGCTTGAGCCCTAAATAAATCCTAGCCAGACCAGGCCTAAGTTGGTAGTGATTAACCAAAGCCTAGTCTAACCCAATGTCTCGAACTATTCTTTTTCTCCTTAGCATAGCCCATTGCTACCCCTAAATATAGTAATATATGGATGTGATGGTAGTATATAGATATGATACAGTAGCATAGGGATATGATTTAACATCATAGGAATATGATACGGTAGCATAATATAAAATATTAGCATATGGATATGATGCAGTAGCAAAGAATATGATATAGCGGCATAAAAATAGAATATATTTATAGCAGCATAAGGGTATAAGTATATAATATTTCTATGCTACTGTATCATATCCTATGCTACTATATTATCCCACTGTTATATTGTTGACCTTTTATCGTTTAAAAAGCTAAAGTTTTAATACTCGTGTGGGACATTAGAAGAACGCTGGCTAGCAAGCGTTCCTTGCTTTTATTCCGCGAATGCTTGAGCATTCGCTCAAGCGTTCCGCTTTTTTTTGTTCTAAGAGGAACAGTAACAAAAGCCTAACGGTCAAAATATTATATATATATATATATAGGTAAAAAAAAGAGAGAATAGAGAGTTTCAAATTCTATTAAAATTTTATCTTATTATTTTAAGATTCTGTTTTGCAAGACCTTGGAGTTCTGCATCTCAACAAGCTACTGGTGAAAGGTTTATTTTAATTTATTTATTATATTTATATTATTTTCTTTGGGCATATGACGTTTCATTGGGTTTGCACCTTCATCCGATCGTGCTTATGGTAGAAGGATCGAATCGAGCCAGATCGTTGTACCTTGGGGACAAATCACCAACAACCTGAATGAGAAGGCAAAAACTTGTCTTTAGGGTAGTGTCTAACACGCCTCGACCAACTAGATTCTTTTTATATTTAGTTTATATTTGAATTTAAATTTTAGATTAATTTTCTAGCATTTTTTAGAAAAAGATTTTTTGTAAAATCAAAAATAATTTTCTAACATATATATATATATATATATATATATATATATATATATATATATCATATTTCTATAATGCAATATCATATTTTTTTACTGTTATATTATTCTTTATAGTCATATAGCATATTTCCATAGTAAAGGTATGGACCATATTGTCTTGTCTTATCTTATTAATATTTTTTTTAAAGAAGGTAACGGTGATTAATAGCTAGCAACGTTTCCTATAATAATTATGACAAAAGATGACGCTAAAAAAAGCCTTTTCTGACGCTAATAAGCATTGAAAAAAATCATCCTGATACTTCAAAAAGTGTCGGCAAAGCTGGAGTGGAGACAATTTTTTTGATATTTTTTAAAAGTGTCAGAAGGCTTCGACGCTTTAAAGCATAGGCAAAAACTCAAATTGAGAACATAATGCCTTAAAGAATGATAATAATCAAATTATAACCGTAAGAACTTATTTAGGTACTGATGATTTTAAAGCTATTAAAAAGATATCTTGCATCAATATGTGTTCATCATGATTTTTGATATTAGAAATTTTTATATCTTTAAGACACACACCTTGAAATATTTGATGCATATCCATCAGGTACTTTAATATTTTTCAATACTGTTAGAAAATTATCATTTTCTTGAGTAGACATTGTATAAGATGCAGGAGGTAATTAAATTCATCATTAGCAAGCATTTGGGATGAAGCTTCGATTGGATACTCAATTCTTTCAAATTCAGTCGTGTCTTTATGTTATCTTTGCTCTTTCCATTAAGATTCAACAATTAATGTTCTAAACAGATTATCACAAATATTCTTCTCTATATGCATGACATCAAGATTATGTCGAATAAGATTATGTTCCCAATAAGGTAAGTCAAAGAGATACTTCTTTTCTTCTATAAATGTTTGTTAGGCTGATTTATAGATGCTATCTGTACATCTTTCTTATTTACTTTTTTAAAAATTATCAGGATCTTTAAATGCCAGTGCATCCATACTACCAATAGTTACTTCTTCTGATAATCCTTCTTGATCATTCCTTTCTTTTTTAGAAGACTTCGAATATTTACCATATATATAACTGTTGGAATCCATTTATCTATGAACATTAGTTCCAGAAGGTGGAATAGGTGCACATCCTAATTCTATAGTACCATCAAATAATTCTTTCTAAAAACGAAACGGATGGTTGGTTTTAACCATCGACGATGTCCCATATAATAAATTTTGCTCCATGTTTTAATCAAATTGAATGTATCGAATCTGCATAATAAGGACATGCAACTTGTTCCTTTACTCCAGCTAAATAAATTGTCATATGCTAAAAAATCATTAATAGTCCATAACAAAGCTGTCTGTAGTTTAAATGTTTCACTATTGGAAGCATCAATTGCATCGACACCTTCCCACAACTATTTTAATTCATCTATTAAAGGTTGTAGAAAAATATCAATATCATTTCTGGACCTTTATCCTGGCATAACCATTGACAAGATAAGTGAGGATTGTTTCATGCACAACCATTGTGGTAAATTGTAAGGTATTAGAACAACTGATTAAGTGCTATATGTAGAACTTAGAATCCAAAAAGGATTGAAGCCATATGAAGCTAAACCCAATCAAATATACGATATCAAAGGCAAAATTAGAATGCCTAGTATTAAATGCTTTTCATGCTAAATTATCTGCTAGATGTCTTAACATTTCATCCTTCATACACCCTTCATCATGCCATCTTATTAATGAAGTTATTTTCAATGATGAATATAGCCTCTTCAATTAAGGAATAAGAGAAAAGTAACGCAATACCTTCGCCGATTTTTTTTGTACTTCATAATGTATATGTTTTGTTCATTACATCATCCTCATCTCCTTCGTGAGTTGTTCATCGTGAAGATCCATATACATTGCATGACTCTCGATCAGCATTTTCATCATGATATAATATACAGTCTTTCGAACAACTATGAATCTTTTGATATTCAAGATCCAATTTGTTGATAACTTTCTTAGCTTCATAAGAGGATGGTAAACTAGTGCCTTCTAGAAATGCATCATTTAGTAACTGAAAAGCATAGTAAAACTCTTTTTGGATCATTCATTCATATATTTTATATGAAATAAATGTATAAGAAAAGATATCTTAGAAAATTTCAAAAAACCTGGATATAATTGTTCATCTGTATTGCTGCCAAAACACTTTCGAAGAGCATCGAGCAAGAAAAGAGCATTATGGGTCTTTCGAAAGATGACAAGACTACCTCCTTTAGCCGAAAACCTGTAACAAAAGTTCCAGACAGGTGATTCCGGCGGGGACCCTCCGACGCTTAAGTTAGCAGTTTGGAGAACAGCAGTAATGATGAGATAGTAGAAGTCAAGTCCCCTCCTCGTTGTGAGTTAGAGTTTTTATATACCTGTTTGGAGGTCCCTCTTACCCTTCATGGATAACCATCGAATCACGTCTTCCATCAAGATCAACTCCATAAACGGTAGGTAGGCGCATAGCTGCTAAATGGGCGCCATAAATATCTGCAACTGCCCATAGTATATCGGCAACCGCTCGTAATCTTGGCAAAGAGCGGGTTAGCGGGCCACGTGGTCGTCTTAGGCGCTTTAGATCAAAGGGCACAATATTCGAAGTTGGTTCCATGACTGAACCTTTGGGCCGAGAGCATGCAAGGCGAGACTCGAGGCCGAGGCCATAGTGAGACTCGAAGCCGAGGCCGAGGCAGGGCTCAAGGCCAATGTTGAAGCTAAAACGAAGTTCGTGACCGAAGCCGAGGCCGAGGTGAAGTCCGAGGCCAAGCCGAGGCGAAGTCTGAGGCCGAAGCTAAGGCCGAAGCCAAGGCCGAGGCCTAGCTGCCAAATTATTACCTGGCTTCAAGAACTGTGCAGACCGTTACTCCACCACCTGGGGGCATGATCAGCCACATCAGATGCCCCCGCTCATGAGATTGGAGGGCATATAATCACCAGCGAAAGGGGCGTTATATCACTCAGTGGCTGATCTCTGTGCGCCAGCGGCTACTAAGAGGACACGTGTCCCCAAAGGCCATATTTCTTTGATGAGGCATCGGGTGCTGCAATGCCATCGCCTCATCCATTTTGAACGTTGAGATCAAGGGGGATTCTCCTCGGGTATGGAACTGCGAAAAAGCAGGCACAATCATTACGGTGAGGTCACCGTCGTCCCATCATTGGTAGTGCCCCTCGCGTTCTACGCTTCGGGTGGTTGCCAAAACGATCTCCAGTGGTAAGCGGGCACATGGCCAAATTAGAGGCAAGCGGGATGATTTGAAACGACGAGGCTATAAAAGGGGGGTATCATCCCTGACCTCGGTCTTTTACTTCTACTGCATTTGCCCTTTCCTTTCCACCCGGTCCTCATTCGAGCATCTATTCATCTTCTGCTCCCCGAGCCCTTTGTCTTCAATTCCCAATTCGCAGATCCTTCCTCCAGGTTAGTTCCATCTCTGTTTCTATGGCTTCTTCATCACTTTGTGTTCGATCTCCGATTCTGGGGGTTATTCCCCCGATCCTTCACCGCCTTCTCCGTCCCCAGCACCCAACTAGTCAACCTCTTCCACTGATAGGGCCCCAGTAGAGCAGCGGCGAGCCGCCGGGCAATCTCCCGCCAGGAGTCGCCCGGCCCCCTGACGGGCTCCCATTCGGTGCCCCCCGGCCATCGCCAGCTCATCCTCCACCATGAGGCAGTCCCCTGAGTGGACTACCTCGAGCATGATCGCCCAAGAAATAATAAACCTTAGGGCCAAGTATAGCCTCCCCACCAATCTTCACCTTTATCAGCCTCTTCCCGAAGATAGGGTAACTTCTTCTTCTCCTGGTAGAGTTCCTCTTACGAAACTTATTTCAAGGCCGGCCTTCACCTTCCCATTCATTCTTTCATACTTAACCTCTAAGATAGATATTCCTTAGCTCCGACACAGTTGGTTCCGAATTCCATTCGGACCATCATTGGTTTCTTAGTGCTGTGTCATATCCGCGGGATAGAAGCTAGGATCTCTCTTTTCCAATGCTTTTATACCCTTAGGAAACAATCGAGGTGGTGGTCCTTTGCCCCTAGAGCCACAAGAACCCTCAAGCTATATATTCCAACATCCATCAAGGGGTGAAAAGATAGGTTTTTCTTCGCTCAAGTTGAGGGGGTAAGGACAGTGTGGGGGACTCTAAACATTGAGCCGAACAAGGATCCAATCATACTCCCAAGGGATCAAGAGGCGTTCGGGCAGTTGATAACTGTTGACGTCCCTCGATGCAACCAACTGTTGGCCGAGGAGAACCTTCGGCTAGCAGGTCTTATTCCGAGTAGCGGTGAGCAGCCATGACTTTTCCTCCCTTCAAACCATCATTTGCTCTCTTCTTTTTTCCCTTTTTCTTCTTTTTTTTCTTTTTTTTACCAAGTCTTTGACTTATGCAGAAATGCTATCGTCAATCCAAGCAATGAGAAGGGCTGCAGCCAAGGAGAGAAGAGCCCAGGCGGATGGGGCCCCTGCCAAGAAGAGGGCCAAAATAAAGGTCAGCAAAAAAGCTGAGGCCGGAGGAGCCTCGTGAAGAAATGAAGAGGCCGAAGAAAGGAAGGGGCCTCAATCACCTTCACCAGCGCCATCCCGATCCCCCATCGATCTCACCAACATGCCCTCGAAGGAGCAAAGGGCTGGAATTCCGCCAACACCTACTGCTCCTGAGGTGGAGCCAACCGCACCGGCCACAGGGCCAACTCTAGAGGCTACTCCACCAGCCGAAGAGGTGACAACCGAGGAGCCTCCGCAGGCGGTAGTGCCAACGGAAGAGGCACCACCAGCCTCTGACCTGGCACCAGTGGCTCCGGCATCCACCAGGACCACGGAGGAAGATGAAGCCAACGCGCCTTCCTTCCGATCAATCCTCGAGCACCATGGCCGTTGGGCCGAGCGAACAATGGCTTAAGTCTGCGTACCTGAGCTAC
The DNA here is from genome assembly GCA_900491605.1 of Calamus simplicifolius. Lineage (NCBI taxonomy): Eukaryota > Viridiplantae > Streptophyta > Magnoliopsida > Arecales > Arecaceae > Calamus > Calamus simplicifolius. The sequence goes on along the minus strand of UESW01004730.1, from coordinate 770,490 downwards.
AGAGGGTCCTTCAAAATCAGAGGACCTCTGTATTCTTCCGTGAAGCCTCCATGGCTCACCTCTGGGTAAGTGTTTCCCCCTTTACCAATAGTCCTAGTGTAAGAATTTTCCTTCACTTAACTGAAGTAATTGGCTTTTGCAGGCGATGAACTCTTTGGCTGCCATTAGAAGCATCCTATCTCAGGCCGAGGCCACCCTCGGCCATTCGCATGAGGAGGTTGAGCAAGCTCAGGCTAAAGCAGAAAAGGCCGAGAATGCTTTGGAGGCGGCCCAAGCTGAATTGGCCCGGGCGCAAAGGGCTGAAGCCAAAGCCGAGGCCGCCCGATTCGAGGGTTTAGCCTAGGCGGAAAGGGCAGAAGGGGTGCTTGAGGAAGCTCAACGCCAAGCAGACCATGGGCTCGATAATACTTGGGTGGCAGAGGAGAAGCAAAGGGTGGCAGAGTCAGAGGTGTTCATGTTGAAGAATCGACTACACTCCGCCATCATTGAAACAAAAGCGGCCGAAGAGCAGGTAGAAAATGCTGAAGAAATTGCCCATCGATCCGATGCCGAAATATTCGACCTGAAGGCAGCTGTGACGGCTGCCGAAAAAAAATTGTGCTGAGAAGAAGGCTGCCAAGGCCGTAGAGAGCTTCAGGCAGTCCACCAATTATAAAGAAGAGCTGGCCGGGGCCACTGCCTTTGCATACAATGTTGGCTTCCAAGACTGCAAAGCTAAAGTAAGAAGAATCTATGGCCTCGAGGGAATCAGTGACCTGGAACCAGACGAAGAAGAACATCCTTCTCCCAATGACGATCCAGCGCCAGCCGAGCCCTGAGAGCACTCTTTATTTTCCTTGTAATGAGGCCCGACTAGAGTCGGCAATTTTGTAAAACTTCTACAATTAAAGAAAATTCAATTTTGAAATCTTTGAAATTTGTTGTTGATAATTTGCTCATTCTAGAATCAGGGCTGGGGCTAAGAGTGTAGATCCAATCTAGGAACTGAAGCAGTAGTTAGGGTTAGGTGAGGCAGAAGTAGATAGAAACCCAGGCTGTAGCTGGGACTTGGGGCCGTAGTTGAGAGTCGACACTCGTAGGTGTCGAGGCTGAAGTCAAGATGTGGGAAGTCGAAACCGGAGTTAACTTGAGGCTTAAGTGCTGATGCAGAGTTGGGCTTGAGTGCCGATGCAGAGTCGGGCTTAAGTGCTGATGCAGAGTCGGGCTTGAGTGCCGACGTGGAGTTGGGCTTGAGCTGAAGCAAGATTGCTAGAAGACACTTGTTAGTGAAAAAGTATATTACTTTAGTAGACATGCTCAAACTTATGATATCCGTACACTTTACTGGTAATACCGACAGAGATTGTCTACGTTCCAGGTGCGAGGGAGAGGCTTCCCGTCCAATCCTTCGATCCGGTATGCTCCACAATGAAGTGCATCGGTGATTCGATAAGGTCCTTCCCAATTGGGCGACAGCTTTCCTCCCTTCATAGGTTTGGAGACTTCGGCTCATCTGAGGACCAGGTCTCTAGGGAGGAATGTTCTGGGGTGAACTCGGGCATTGTAGTACCTTGTGATCCTTTGTCGGTAGGAAGCCATTTTAAGTCGTGCTTGATCGCAGACTTCCTCAACGAGGTCAAGGTTGGCTCTCAACTGGCTGGGATTGTCCCCCTTATCATACGATTGTATCTGGGGACTAGGGATACCGATCTCCACTAGAATGACTGCCTCCGACCCAAACACAAGGCTGAAAGGAGTTTCTCCCATAGGGGTTCGGAGCGTCATGTGATACGCCCACAGCACGCTTGGAAGCTCCTCCACCCATCTTCCTTTAAAGTCATCCAGGCGCGTTTTGAGTCCTTGGAGGATTATCCAATTTGTCACTTTGGCCGCTCCATTCGATTGTGGATGACCGACAGAGGTAAACCTCTAACATATGCTCAGTTCGGTACAAAACTCTCTGAAAGGAGCATTGTCGAACTGTCGACCATTATCGGTAACAAGGGTATGGGGTAACCTAAACCGACAGATAATGGACTTCCAAAATAAGTTCCTCACCTTGGCTTCGGTAATTTTGGCGAGTGCTTCGGCCTCTACCCATTTAGTGAAATGGTCAATGGCAACGAGCAGAAACTTTCGCTGACCAAAGGTTGAAGGGAATGGTCCCAAAATGTCCATCCTCCACTGGGCGAAGGGCCATGGAACCAACAGAGGGCTTAGCTGAGAGGTTGGCATCTGTTGAATGTCAGCGTGTTGCTGTCAGCTATCGCACTTCCGGACCAGCTCGACCGCATCTTTCCGCATGGTAGGCCATTAGTAGCCTTGATGTAGGGCCTTATGTGACAACGCTCTACTCCCCAAGTGGTTTTCATAAATACCTTCATGGATCTCACGGAGGATGTAGTCAACGTCTATAGGACCGACACATTTGAGGAGAGGATGTGAGAAGGATCTTCGATATAGCTGCCCGTCAAGCACAAGGAACTTTGATGCTTGCCACCTGAATAGCTTGGCTTCAGCGGGGTCGACTGGGAGGACATCGTTGGTCAGGTACTGGACATAGGCGTTCATCCAAGAAGGATCTTGGTTAATTGGCAGGGATTCTTTCACTACATCGATGCTTAGGGCTTTCAGATATTCCACGTAAGTTCTTCCCAAGGTCCCATCAACCGAAGTGGCTAGTCGGGACAATGCATCAGCTCTGGCATTCTTCCCTCGGGGAATGTAATTGACACTAAAATGAGTGAAGGGAGAGGCTTGTGATTGTACCTTACTCAAGTAGCGAGACAGTATGGGATCTCGAGCCTCATACTCTCCCTTAACCTGACCAGAGATGAGCTGGGAGTCGGTAAAGACTCTAAGGCATTTCATCCCGAGCTCTCATGCCAGTCTCATCCCTGACAGTAAGGCTTCATATTCAGCCTGGTTGTTTGTGGTCGAGAAGAGGAAACGGAGGGCGTACTCGGTCACAACACCATTCGAACTTGCTAGTATGAGGCCTGCCCCGCTTCCTTAAGAATTTGATGCTCCATTCATGTGAAGGATCCAGTCCTCCCTTCCTCCCTCGATTGTGGCGTCCGAGGGGTTTGCATGGGGCTCCTGCGGCTGCTCCTCTGTTCAGGTGCATTCGATCAGAAAATCTGCTAAGATTTGGGACTTCATAGCCGACTTGGATCGAAATGATAGGTCGAATTCTCCTAGTTTGAGTGCCCACTTTGCTAGTCAGCCAGAGGTATCAGGACGAGATAGAATTATTCTGAGTGGTTGATCCGTGACTACCACAATCGGGTGTGCTTGGAAGTAGGGCCTAAGACGCTGAGCAGAGACGATCAGTGCAAAAATGGTCTTTTCGGTGTTAGAATACCTGATCTCTGCATCACCATGAAGCCCAAGAACTTGCCTGTTGTAACCCCGAAGGCACTCTTGTGGGGATTCATCCTCATCTGGTACCGATGGAGATGACGAAAGTCTCTGCAAGGTCGACAACATGGTCAGTGGTACAAACACTCTTGGTCAGCATATCATCCACGTACACTTCCATGTTGCGCCTGATCTGATCTTTAAAGACTTTATTCATCAGCCTTTGATAGGTGGCTCCCATATTTTTCAATCCAAATGGCATCACTTTGTTACAGTATATCCCCTTCTCGGTCACAAATGAGGTAGCTTCCTCGTCCGCCGGATCCATTTTGATCTAATTGTATCCCGAGAAGGCATCCATAAAGCTGAGGATCTCGTGGCCGGACGTGGCATCCACCAGCTGATCGATCTGAGGCAACGAGAAGTTGTCCTTGGGGCATGCTTGTTGAGGTCAATGAAATCCACGCACATCCTCAAGCTCCCATTAGCCTTGCGGACCATCATGATGTTAGCCAACCAGTCGGGGTAGTAGACCTCTTGGATGTGGCCAGCAGCCACCAATTTGCAAATCTCCTCATCGATGGCCTTCTGCCAATCGGGGACAAAGCTCCTCTTCTTCTGCTGGACGGGCCGGCACCCCGGTTTGATATTGAGTTGATGAGTAATTACCTTTTCGGGGATACCTGGCATGTCGGTCAATGACCATGCAAAGATGTCGGAGTTAGCCCGTAGGAAAGCAAGAAGTCGATCATGCACCTCCTTCGGAAGTAGGGCTCCAATCTGAATGGTCATCGTCGGGTCCTCCCGCAGCGAAAAGGTCAGCAAGTGCTCAGCCGGCTCCCCTCTCCTCTCTAAGTCTCGGGGTCGAGTGGTTCTGGCGCCGATGTAGATACCACCCCTGCGGGCTGGGGGCCATATGGTAGCAGAGCGGTAGTGGGTTCTGCTACCCCCAATCTCCCCAACTCTCTTTCTAGTAGGAAACCTTACGAGTAGTCTTTTGGTGGAGATAACAGCATCCAGAAGGTTCAGACCGGGTCTTCCGAGAATGGCATTGTAGGACAGCGGAACCCGGATGACTAAGAAGTTCATGAGAACCGTGCTCTGACTCGGTGACGTTCCGGCGGTAACAGGGAGGGTAATCTCTCCCTCCACCCTTACGGAATTGCCGGTAAAACTCATTAAAGGTGTGGTGACAGGCTGAAGGGAGTTAGGGGACAAGTTCATTCGAACAAATGCATCATAACTCAAAACATCCACAGAGCTCCACTGTCCACTAAAATTCTTTTTACAGGGTGCTTTGCGATCATCATGGATATGATGACACTATCATAATTTTTGTTAACTACCCCTTCCAGGTCACTTCTAGAGAAAGGAATTATAGAATCTACCCCCTCCCACGCTGCCTTTAGAAGTGCTACCTGCCCCCCAGGAGATCATAGCCACCGTCTTCTCCGTCGGAGCGTTGTCCATGCCGACCTGGGGTGCAGAAGGTGCCACGAGCCTGGGGCAGTAGGGTTCCCTCTTCAGATGAACTTACCCAGGTGGCCCTACTAAATGAGTTCTTCAATAGCTTTTTTCAGCAGACGACAATCCCATATCATGGCTGTAGTCCCGATGATAACGACAGTAAAGCTCTTTGCTGCGGGGACCCCTGGCCTCATAGGAGGCAGACGTCGAAGATAGGGCTCGCCCTCAATCTCCAACAGGATATGGGATATTGGGGCGAGAAGTGGAGTGAAGTGCTCTTTGGGAATCAAAGCCCAGGGTCGGTTATCTGGACGACGAGGCGGCTCTAACTTTCTTGACCACACCCCAGCAGGTTCTGGAGGTGCTGACTTCTTGCTGGACCCCTTGTCGACCTCCCCCTGGAGAAATTCGCTTCGTCGGTGCGGATATACTTCTGTGCTCGACTCAGCAGTTTGGCATAAGAGCTGGGAGGCTTCTTGTCCAAGGATTAGGTGAATCGGAAGGGACAGAGTCCCCGCTTCAGGGCTAGAATGACCACAGAGTCCTCGAGATTATAGACCTCGAGCGCAGCCTCCTTGAACCGAGCCATGAAGTCCTCAATGTTTCGCTGCTCCTCTGCTGGACAGCAAACAGGCTATCAGCTACCCAGAGAATCTTTCAGCATGCTTCAAAGTGGTCCAAGAAAGATCGCTCCATCTGCTTCAAAGAGCTAATACTGCGTGGCGGCAAATGGGAATAACATGTACGTGCGGCCTTCCGAAGTGTAGCTGGAAAAGCAAGGCAAAGGAGAGAATCTGTTGCCCCCTGGACCTGCATGAGGACCTTGTAGCTTTCTAGGTGATCTAGGGGGTTTGTGGTGCCATCGTACAGGTCCAGCTGGGGCAGACAAAACCGGGGTGGAATTGGCTCTTCCATAATACGGCGAGACAATAGGGGGTGGTGGTCGTAGTCCATCCCGTGGGGGTTAGTAATTCTACAGCTGAACTCCTCCAGCCGCGGATGGTACTTTTCTAACCGTCGCTCGGCCCAACGAGCGATCCGTCTGTTAAAATCTTCCTTTGAAGATTCATAAGACGAATGGGGAGAAGGTCGCCGATGTAGGGAATGCACCTGCTCGGGTTCCTTTCCACTGCATCGCTTGGGAAGGCGGTCAGAGCGATGGGAAAGAGACTATTGCCGCTTGGAGGTCTCTCGATGACGAGATCTCGGAGATGCGCGGTGGAAGGCCTCAGGAGGGGTCCTGTCACGATGAGACTGGTTAGCTCCATGACCCTCCCTGCGGGACAAAGGGGGCTGAGGTGGCAATGGCATAGTAGTTGAGCATTGTTTCTGCAGTTCCTGAACCACCGTCATCCAATCCTGAACCTGCTGGATCAGGGCATCGAGCCGATCAGCTTGGCTAAATTGTGGCTGTAGGGGGGGCAGAACAGGGAGGTCGGTCTCAAGCGACTCAACTCACGGGGGATGCCCCCCAGCCTGACTGGTAGAGGCATCCTGCGTACGGGTGGTCACCATTTTCTTCCTTGCAAAGATTGAAAGGTTGCACGTACATTGAATAAACGTGCTGCAGTCGACGCTTGCTCATCCCCCTTCCTGGCGCGCCAAACTGTTGCTGCCAAACACTTCCGAAGAGCATCAAGCAAGAAAAGAGCGTTATGGGTCTTTCGGAAGATGACCAGACTATCTCCTTTAGCCGAAACCTGCAACAAAAGTTCCGAACTGGTGGTTCTGGTGGTTACCCTCCGACGCTTAAGTTAGCAGTTTGAAGAATAGCAGTAATGATGAGATAGTAGAAGTCAAGTCCCCCTTCTCGTTGTGAGTTAGGGTTTTTATATACATGTTCGGAGGTTCCTCTTATCCTTCGTGGATAACCGTTGAATCATGTCTTCCGTCAAGATTGGATCCGTAAATGGTAGGTGGGCGCATAGCTGCTAAACGCGTGCCGTAAATATCTGCAACTACCCATAGTATATTGGGCAACTGCCCGTAATCTTGACAAAGAGCGGGTTAGCGGGCAATGTGGTCGTCTTAGGCACTTTATATCAAAGGGCACAATATTCGAAGTTGGTTCCATGACCGAACCTATGGGCTGAGAGCATGCAAGGCGAGACCCGAGGCCGAGGCCAAAGTGAGACTCGAGGCCGAGGCCGAGGCGGGTTCAAGGCCAATGTTGAAGCTAAAACGAAGTTCGTGACCGAGGCCGAGGCCGAGCTGAAGTCCAAGGCCGAAGCCGAGGTGAAGTTTGAGGCCGAGGCCTAGCTGCCAAATTATTACCTAGCTTTGAGAACCGTGCAGACCGTTACTCCACCGTCTGGGGGCGTGATCAACCACATCAATATGCATCTTTAATTAAATTATGATACCAGCTGACTTAGTAGTTGATGGTTCCATCTGCTTCTTGATAAATGTTGCATCTACGTCTATTTCATGTATATTAGTTAAACCTCCAAAGTTTTGAACATCATGTCGAAAAGCATATATGATCAAACCCGTCATATAATCTTCTATAAGATTATTTTGTATATTACTGGATCCAAGATCAAATGAGGGTTGATTACTTGATATTGGCAACATAAATTCTTCATGAAAAGCCCACTCAGTATAACCTCTTGCAAAACCATTCTATATTAAATATCTTCAACGGTTTATGGATCTAGACAAGAACTATTAACATATCGTCGGCATGGACATGAAATCTTTTCATTCAAACTGCTTTTATTCGTACTGAATTTAATGAAATCACGAATTCTATCTAAATATTCTTTAGCATTTTTCGGTTTATTTATTTAACTTTTATCCATTTAGGATAAAATGATTGATAAATAATCAACTTTTATTCAATATGCATCACAGTTCAGAGCCTCATCTAGAAAAGCTATCTAGATAGCTATTATAGTAGCAGATAAACAACCAAATATCCTGTACATATTTTATCATTATAAGTGTTCAACATTTAGTAGGCATATGTGCAAATAAATAGCAATGTAAGAATCTAAATATGTATAACACAATCATATTCAATCACAAAATCTAGAGTTTGCCTCCTTCAAAATGCTTAATATCTTATATAATAATAAATAACCCAAGATGATCTATAGCACCCTAATGTCTGCAGGAAGTTGATGCATAAGTTATGCTCTTCATGATTTCACAGTACTTTTATGTCCCTATCTTCCTTGATAAGCTTCCTTGTATAGGCATATTGGTTGCAAAACCATTTATTATTATATTTTACCTCTTTGTAGGCAATAAAAAAATGATAAAATAAGGATTTAAGAGAAAAGCTAAATAGCATCAGATTGAACTGAAAAAGAATTTAAGAAAGTGGTTCTGTCACGCTAGCCATGAATATTTAGTTTTTTAAGAGTTTGACTTATGTTCTTAGTTGTCTATTCTTTGTTATCTTTTTAGAAAAAATCCAACTTGTGCCAAAAATAAAATAGAAAGAAAATTCAAAACTTTGAGATCCATTACTAGCATATGTATCAGCACATAGAATTCTACAATGAGCTATTTTGGGCTCAAGTCATCAAATAAGCACTAGAATACATCATTCACTTGAAAATGCATCATTATGAAGCATTCATCACTTAATTAAAAAGTCAAATTAGCCTCTTCATTATTTATTTCACTGAGGAACACAATCAAGAGGACATGACAGGTGAAATACGCAGTATCTCTTATTGATAATTGCTAATTAGAATTTGCTTGTGTACCATATTTATGCAATAACAAATGACTTCTCTTGGTTGAAATTCAGGCAACATACAAATACAATTTGCACTTTGGAGCATTGAAGAGATTGATGCTAATGATGCTGTATTAGATCTATTTGTATAATTAACTTTGCAGCCTTAATACAATTTGATAGAACAAATTAGCTCAAATTTATTAACTTAATGAGTATACAACTCAACTCAACTCAAAAGTTATGGTTCAACCAAGGCAGTACAACATGAACTTCTAAACTTCAGAAAAGTTATGCCTAAGATTGCAAGGAATCTATACTTTATATACCCAAATCTAGCTCAGTAACTTTCATGATCTATTAGATATGTTGAAATTGGTTAATCCCTAATCTCGCTGGTCATCCTTCAACATTGATCAACTCTTTTATACTCCACCTAACTTACTATAATTTTTAAATAATTTATCTATGTAGAGCTCTGCAATATTCTTCTTCACCTGTAACTGTGACCATCTTGATGAAACCGCACAACGGCCATATTTAATTACTATTCCCACTACTAAAAAAGGGTGATTTATCGAGAAAAAAAATTTCTCACAATTTTAAGGAATTTTTTGATAAAAAAATATTAACTGTAAATTTTTTTAACAAAAATATTTTCTTAAAAACTCCATCACAAAATTAACTTTATGAGAGATTTTTCGAGAGATCGTTCTATCATAAATGGGTTCTTTGTAAAAAAAAATTGATAAAACATCCCTAGAAAAATCTCTTTCAAATTAATTTTGTGAGGAAACTTTTAAGAGATTTATTTTAATTAATAAGTCATTAGTAAAATTTTTTGCTAAAAAAATTCTCTCAAAAAATCTATCGCAAATTAATTTTGTGAAAGATTTTGTGAGGGATTTTCTGACAAAAAAATAATAACTGTAAAAGTTTTTGATAAAAAATATTTTTTCAAAAAATCCATTATAAAATTAATTTTGTGAGAAATTTTTTGAGAAATATTTTTATCATAAATTTGTTCTTTGTAAAAAAATTTTGATAAAAATCCCTAAAAAAATCTCTCAGAAATTAATTTTGTGAGAAATTTTTTGAGAGATTTATTTTTCATCAATGAGTCTAGAGTAAAATTTTTTCATGAAAATATTCTCTCAAAAAATCCATTGCAATATTAATGTTGTAAGCAATTTTTTAACAAAAAAATATTAACTATAAAATTTTTGACAAAAAATATTTCTTAGAAAATCTCTCATAAATTAATTTTGTGAGGAATTTTTGAAGGGATCTTTCTATCATAAATGGGTTCTTTGTAAAAAAATTTTTGATAAAAAAAATTCATAGGAAAATCTCTCAAAAATTAATTTTGTAAGAAATTTTTCAAGAGATTTGTTTTTCATTAATGAGTCATTAGTAAAATTTTGACAAAAAATTCTCTCAAAAAATTTTTTATGAGAAATTTTTCAAAGGATTTTATGAGGAATTTTCTACTAAAAAAACATTAACTTTAAAATTTTTTAATAAAAAAAATTTTTTTTTAGAAAATCCTGCATAAATTAATTTTTTGAAGGATTTTTTTAGGGATATTTTTATCATAAATGGGTTCTTTGTCAAAAATTTTTTGATAAAAAAAATCTCTAGGAAAATTATAATAAATTAATTTTATGAAGGATTTTTTGAGGGATTGGATTTTTATTAATGAGTCCTTAATAAAATTTTTGATGAAAAATTCTATTGAAAAATTCATCGTAAAATTAATTTTGCAAGGGATTTTTTGAGGAATCTTACTATCATAAATGGATTATTTTTAAAAAATAATAAAAAAATCCCTATGAAAATCTCTCAGAAATTAATTTTATGAGAGTTTTATGAGAGATTTATTTTTTATTAATGAGTCCTTACTAAAATTTTTGATGGAAAATTTGTTTCAAAAAATCCATCGCAAAATTATTTTGCGAGAGATTTTTGAGAGATTTTTTGATAAAAATATTAACTATAAAATTTTTGATAAAGATATTTTCTCAAAAAATCCTTCATAAATTAATTGCTATAATTTTTTTGAGGGATCTTTCTACCATAAATAAGCTATATGTAAAAAAATTCTATAAAACAGATCCCTAGGAAAATCTCTCAAAAATTAATTTTGTGAGGAATTTTTCAAGGAGTTTATTTTTCATTAATTAGTTCTTAGTAAAATTTTTTGATAGAAGAATTCTCGCATTTCGACAAAAAAATAACTGTAAATTTTTTAATAAAAAACATTTTCTAAAAAAATCCATCATAAATTAATTTTGTAAGGAATTTTTTGAGGGATCTTTCTATTATAAATTAGTTCTTTGTAAAAAAAAATTAATAAAAAATCCTTAGGAAAATCTCTCAAAAAATAGTTTTATGAGATTTTTTTGAGAAATTTGTTTTTCATTAATGAGTCCTTAGTAAATTTTTTAATAAAAAAATTCTCTCAAAAAATCTCTCACAAAAAGAGATTTGCTAAGAAATTTTTTTCTCTTAAATGAGTTCAAAAAAATTTCTCAAAAAATCCCTCGAAAACCCTTCCTCGAAGATTCCCTCGAAAAACAATATGTTTCCTAAATTATTAAATTATGCATTAAGTCATATCTAATTAGAAGTTTAATAAATTTTTCTCTATTTCTCTGCTTGCTAGGACTTGATCAAATTCAAGTAAAAATTAGCAATGCAGTTAGTAGTTGCTAGGACTTCATGAATTCTACTCCAACATTCATAATTCATTAATGATATATACTTGTTGTGTTGATGGTCTTCTCCAAAATTCAAATGTCACTGTCATTGTCATCAAGCCTTCTTAGTCTTCACTAACTCATATAAAGCATACTTAACAAGAAGTCTAGATATAAAGAACTTATTCTTTTGTAGTTACTTTACTAATATTCAGCATGTACAAGTATATGATTCATCTTAGATTAGATAAATTAATGGTTGTAAACTTATCAATCCGTAAGATAATGTCCATAATCTTATTTGATTTAGATTTTTTTCTCATTTATGTAAAATGATAAATGAGATACTATTTTTTTCAATGATCCAACTAAAATAGCATAAAAATAGTGACTTTATATATTAATAAATCATTTAAATAATTTATGAAGAGATTTAAATGGTTAATAAAATCTTGATAGTTCTTCCAACTAATATTTTCTTTAAATAAATATCTCCCATGAAATACATTTTCAAATGATTATATATATATAGATATAGATATATATATATATATATATATATATATATATATATATATATATATATATATATTTGAACCGTTAGATCAAATTCTAACGGTTCAAGATCTTAGGACAAATTTAAATTTTAAAGCTTCTGCCACTTGCACACCATTTTCTTTCCCTCCCATGTACAGGAGCCAAAATTTTTTAAGGTCCTCCACTTCTCCACTTATGGCACCGACAAATCCATCTCCTCCCTCCTTCAAAAATTTATCAAAAAATAATGCAGAAATCTAATCAAAAAAAGAGGAGGAATGGAGGACAAAACGACATCTACACTTGAGAAAAGGAGAAAAGCCAATGAAAAACATTTAAAAAATATATGTCAAAAAATAGAAAGATGAAACCAAAAAAAAAAAATCATGTTCTAGTATTTTTTTATAAAATAAATTTGTTGTGAAAATATTTAAACACTATAAATCCTTTTCTTATAAATTAAGCTTAACTTTGAATTTTCACTGCCCAACACCCATTTCTATTTGACTATCACACTTCCCTCTCCTCCTTCCGAGCAAACAAGGTATTTTTTTTTTTTGAATCTTTCTTCTTTGATTTTCTCTTTTTTTTGTTTCATTTGATTCTATTTTTTTTGGAGATCCTTGGGGAAGGAGAGCACGAGAGAGATGGATGGGCTATGGGCTCGTGAGAGAGAGAGAGAGGGCGGGGGGGGGGGGGGGGGGGGGTCATGAGTGGCTGAAAAAGTGAAGAGAGGGCCACCAGGCATCCCTCCTTCGCACGGGAGCTGAACCGGCTCTCGTGTGTTGATTTGGGCTCGACAGTGCTCGCCTACTCGCCGAGCCCAAGCCCCAAGCAGTAGCCCCCACTAGTGCAAGGCGGCATCCGGTGAGGCTCTGCCGGCCTTCCTCAGCCGGTTGTGCCACCGCCAGTGAAGATAGTGGCGGGAGGAAGAAGAAGTAGGGAAAAAGAAAAGAAAAGTAAAGAAAGAGAAAGGAAAAGAGAGGAGGGGGTGGGCGTCGGCGGTGGCTAGCACAGGGGCTAGTCACGGTGGCCAGCCGAACCCTGGGGAGAGCCGGTGGTGGCCTAGGTTGCTGGCAAATCTCCCCTGGTTCACTCGAACTAAGGGAGGAAGAAAGAAAAGATAAAAAAAAAGGAGGGCTAGGCTTGGATTCGACCCAGCCCAATGAACCCTTTTGTGGCCAATTTTTGGGCCTCAAATTGGGTCGGGCCCAACAAAAGGAGAGTGAGGTTTGGATCAGCTTTGATCCTAATTTTTTTGTGAAGTTTTTTGTTTCTCCATTTGGGCTTATTATATTTGAAGATATTTAAGCCCAAAATTGGGCCCAATATCTGAATGAGTAGAGTTTAGAAGTCACCATAACATCTTGATTTTGAAAATAAAAATTTTAAAAAATTATATTGTAGGTGGTCGAAGGCCCACATAGCTAATTTCATCGTTAGATTAGCATTCTCAAGTAAGTAAGCTAATTATAATGATTTTCATAATTATTGTTTTTAATTATGTCATTTTTGGGAATAAAGAAAATGAATTATCTGTATATAGTATTATTTAAAAAATATAAAATGGGAATTGTGGTAAATTATACCTTCAAATGATTATATTCAAATAATTATGTTGTAATTATTGAATATTTGCCACCTTGCATATGCGATTATTGATATGATAATTTAAAATTATAAATTTTGCAAAATAAGTGAGTACATATACAAAGCATCTAACTTTTACCCTTTTGACTATAAGTCTATAACATAGATTAATATATATTTATGAGTACCCTATCAACTGCCTTTTTTTTAATTTTTTGATCAACTTTTATTTTTATATTCTTCATCCATGTGTTCTATAGAAAAAAAAGGAAATTAATACTTATAAACTATTACTTATTATTTACTCCAACGATGATTAACATGCATTTGTATAGTACATGCATACAAACTCAAAATTAACATGCATCAATTATTTATGGTTTTAGGTTGATTATCAAGAAAACACTCTAAAGCTTCGTTATTATGGACATTCGTCATTATTATAGTTGGATGTATAATAGATTTTTACTAGACCGAAAGGGTTATACAGATGAGTTTCTAATGGGATTAGAATGGTTTATATACTTTGTATGCTAACAACCTATATTTTTGAGTGAGAAGAAAATTAGGCGTCCTTGTTTCAAGTGTAAAAACACAAAGTACTTGACTGTAGAGGAAGTGAAGGTATATCTTTGTAAAAAAGGTTTCAAACCTGATTGCTGATATTGGACAAAACATGGAGAAATTGAACCAATTGTGAATTATGGTGTTGATCAAATGCAATTTGTTGGTTCAAGTACTGCTCAATTTAGTGCTTCTACTTGTGGTCAATGAATAATAATAAGCAAACCAATAGATACGAAGCCATGATTTTTGATGTTAGTGATTCAAATTTTGGAGATGTTTATGATAGCAATGTGGATGCTTATCAGAATAGGGATGCTCCAAATTATATAGAGGAGCCTCCAAATAGAGAGGCTAAAAGTTTTAAAAGATGTTGCATTTGTCGTAGATAATTCATCAATATTTAATCTAGTTAGCACGAAGGAGAAAAAAAAAGGAGGAAAAGAACGTGGAATTAAAAAAGAGGAAGGAGAGAGGGAGGAATGAGCGTGAAAGTTGTGGCCTGGTGTTGGTAGCATGAGACACCTTGTTATGCTATTAGATGCTGATCTCCTAATGTGATAAAGGGATGATTTCAACCTTACCCGGTGTTAAGTCATAGTATGCCATTTATAGACAACTGCTTTTTTTTAACATGCTTAAGCTTAAGACTGATGGCAATGCAAAATACTCTTAAGTCTAGAAGATCTTCTGATGACTTGCAATCAACTCGCTTGTACTTTTTGCCACACATCATCACAACTCATCGTATACGCATTGCTACCTTAAAATTTTGGCAGATAACTTTATCTTATTCATTGATTATATTACTCATTGACATGCTTTGTGCATTCTTCAGTCACTTGTCATAGTATAGGATCTTGCATTGGAAACACAACCTGCAACTCAATGATACTATTTCAAGATCTGCTGGTGTCAATGACTCTCTCTCCTGTATGGCTGTGTTTCTCCTCAATGTGATATTCAATTATTCCTGCCAGTTTGTGAATTTCAGAGCAAATGTGTGCTGGATAAGTATGTTATTTTTTTCTGACCATTATATTCCTGATTCCATTTTGTTCAATGATAAATGGAGAGCAGGGCATAAGTCTGGTGAAAAAGCAACTTCTTGAAAATGTCAGTATACTTTCTGCAATAGATGCTTTTCTTGTGCCGTTGATCTTTTGCATATCTGTACTTCTTCATCTGCATTATCTGGCCTTGAGCAAAAGGGAGCAGTTAATTTTTTGCATACTTGTAGTAACTGGCATCAGTCATTTGTCTTTTCTTTTCCTCCATCTTATGGACATATGCACCGACATGCTTCATTATGTACTATGAATTATAAGGTACAAGATCAAAGAAGAAAAAGGAACTAAAAACAGCCAGAATGCAAAAGTATCAGCAATGAATCAAACCAGCCATATTTGATGAATGGAGTGTTCATATGTTATTAGGTTCTGATTTTCTATTTGTATATGTTTGCGTCATTTAAAATTGAGTTAATGGTCTTTGCATGGATGAAGTCAAGGTCATTGGTCAAATTACTCATGGTCTTGTCTTGAGCCTGTACCAGTTTTGAAGAAGAAAGCAATTCTTTCATGATCATAACTACTGATCTGGACCTTCTATATGGTGGCTGTAGTACTTTGTAATGAGAAGTTGTTCTTTCCTTTCTGGTCTGTCACAGAGCAAGTGTGGACTTCTATCCTCTGGCTATTGAATTTTATATGACAAATTACCATGACACTAATGCATGCTGTGTGCATGCATATATATATATATGCATTCATGACTTTCTAGATCCTCAAATATGGGCCTTACATGTTGGAACTTGCAAATATATTCCATTTTATAAGCCGTTATCCACATGTTCTCTATTGGTACAATTAATCCTGTATTTGCTCTAAGATGCTTGATCTTCATCTTATCTCTTGTGAGTCATACACCTAAACTTTCTCATCGTTAATTACTAACTCAGCTTTGTTCTTGTTCCATACTATTTCCCACTTTCAAGTTAATTCATCTCTCTATTTCTTATCGTAATAGATTTGTCTACATAATTTATGTTGGTGGGTGCCTCTTGGCCTTTAATTTGGATTATGCCTCAGCTTCATTCCCATTTTCATGAAAATTGCATTCTGTGATGAGGATTGCTCTATTATGTGTGCAAAAGGGAGTCATACACCTAAACTTTAATTTATGAAACCAATCATAATTACTACCTCAAGTAATGCGCAAGGCATGTGGGATATATTTACTGACAAGCGCATGTATTTTTAGTTTGATGGTATAAATGAGAATACTGGATTGGGAGATGGCCCATGAGAGTTAGATGAGCTTTGGTAGAGTTGAAGATGCTGAGATGCATTTGTGACAAATCTATGACCAGTGATGCTTCCTTTGCAGAGTAGTGACACAACCAGCTGATGATAAAGTTCAGTGTTCAACATGATCTGGGCAGGTGATATGTGAGCTGGAGACAAGCCTGGTGATCGAAGAGGGAGTCCATAAACATGTCAAGGGTCCTCATAAGAATGAAAAACCCAGAAAACTACAACTGTATGTGGTGGGGATTTATTTGAAGAATCTTCCAATTTGGTGTGACTCCATTATAATAACAAAAATGGCATTGTGAGAGGCATGTTACAAACAAATGGGACGAAATCTGTTGATTTTGTGATTCATGAGAATTAGAACAACTGAGTTTGAGATAACTGATGACTTGGTCCTAAAAATATTAAATTGTATTTTTTGTATGTAGTATTTGCTTTAAGTGCATAGTATTTGCTTTTCTTGCCATATTTTGCTGTTCTTGCATGGATCATGTTTCCTAGCTAGTTTGTAATATAGTGGTTTCAGCAATATTTTTATAAAAAGTGCGTTTATTGAAGGATTTATATATATGATGTCTTAATGAGTCGATCATGCTTTGCTGATATTTAAAGTTGGCATTTTCTGAATATAAACATTAGGAACAATATTAGAAGTACTCGTAGTCATAAATTTGTGTTTCTGCTTTGTATCATTTATCTCTCTCTCTCTCTCTCTCTCTCTCTCTCTCTCTCAATGGGAGGGGCTATTCCCCATACTCCCACTTATACCACCCCAACCCCAGCCAGGCCAAAGCCAAAACCAGCCCCCTGGGCAGACTGAGCCACCGTTCACAGGACTGAGGCTTTTTATAATCAAGGATCAAAGCCAGGGTTGACGTGCTGTAGAATCAAATCCATGCCTCTTGCCTAACTTATTACATTGGTGAGTCTTGTGATTTCTCATTATCATTGGATAAAGTGATATTGAGGCCATCCTAGTCTCATGAACTAACAACATAATAAAACATGAAAAGGCTCTCAGCTTTACCTTTTTGTGCTTATGCATGATATGCTTATACAATTGTTAGTGATGGTGCTGCCTCAAATTATTCTGGAAAGAATGGTCCTGATAATAATACAGTTGACTAGCATCAGTGATGAAGCCACCTCTTTTTCTTAAGAAGGTTGGATTTTAATCCATTGCTATTTTTCTAGATTATGTTGGTTAGTGACATTTAATTAGATGCTTGACTTTTTAAATGGTTTCTGTTAGACAAGTTCTTATCTGCATCACTCTTCATATTTTTGCTACATGGTTGCCTTTCTGTTCAGCTCTTCTTTTATTTCTAATGTCTAGCGCTGAACAACTTCTAATGCTGGATCCTTGATGATTTATTTTCTTTATCTTTGTTATTCTCACAGGCATCACAGAAGATTGTCAATGTTGAAGAGAAATTAGCGAGGGGATGATGAGGTGGTGAAAATGCTTGTCATGTCAATGGGCTTTGCTACTTACTTGTAGACAGTGATAGAAGCATATCGAGGTCTTCTTCACCAGGAAAAGTCACAACTCTTAACAATGTTTGTGTTATAACATATTGTTGTTCACTTGTGCTTTATATATCACTGTTATGTATGTCTCATTAAATAGATCCATCACTACTATCCACTGTTAGTTTAAAATTATACAGAAATATTGATTGGTTACCGTGCATGTACATTTTCAGTTTCACAATCCCTAGTATCCATTTCATTCTTTGTTGAATGATCTGCTTTGTCAACAGTTGCCATTCAAACCTGCTGAGTGTTATCCTTCTCCCAAGCCCTATCATTATATTAAAGGCCTGTTTGGAAACTCCCCGTAAGATAGGGCAGGATTGTAGCATGGAGGGCAGGGAGAATGGGAACAGGAGATCAAAAGAGTGAACATGTATCTTGCAGCTCTTGTTTCATCTACCTTAACGCAACCTTCGTCTACAGTTCCAGCACCATATATATCAAGCCGCTACAAGCGATGATGATTGCAATGATATCGATGATGATGATGATTACGAGGAGTGTTGACCCCGTGTTGATTTTGATGATCATAAAATAATTAAGTATGGTACTAATATATTTTTTTTTAAGACAAAGATAATTGCAGGTAAATATAGCATGTTTCAATGAGCTACAAAATCACTTCAAATGCCTCTCCAATGCCTTAGCCGAATCCTGTTGAAAACAGGTTGACTAGTGTAAAGTTTCAGTCAACTAGACTATATGTTCAGTGAACTCGGCAGGACTTTAGTTGAAAATAGTTAACTGGGGGTTAGATCTAGTTAACTAGGCTTGCAATCCTTCTTTTGGCCGTGACACTTGTGAATTTAGTTAACTGGAGTATAACTCCAGTCAACTAGAATGTAATGAATCATTCTCTTGGCCGTGGCACTTGTAAATTAAGTTAACTGGAGTCCAACTCCAGTCAACTAGACCAATATATAATTCTCCTAGCAGAACACTTCTTGGTTCTAGCTAACTGACTTTTTATCTAGTCAGCTAGCTGTGCTGATCTCTTGCTTGGGGCCGAACATCATTTGAAATTAGTTAACTGGAGCTCATCTCCAGCTAACTAGTTTGCTGAAACTTTTCTCCTTGGCCATGTGGTTTTTAAATCTAGCTAACTGGAGTTCATCTCCGACTAACTAGATTGCTCTGATAGTCTTCTTGGCCGAATGCTCTATTCAAATAGTTAACTGGACTTTCAATCCAGCTAACTAAGGAATTTTTGAAACCTTTCCTGGCCGTATTCAAGTTGGATTTAGTTAACTAGAGCTCATCACCAATTAACTAAGATTGGCTGCAGATTTTCTCTTGGACGAACAACTTTTCATTCTAGCTAACTGGAATTGCATCCAGCTAGCTGAGCTCTCTGAGACAATTCGTCCTGGCCGAACTCATGTTGAAATTAGTTAACTGGACTATTAGTCCAGCTAACTAAGGAATGTTGCAATTCTCTCTGGCCGAATGCGTTGATGATCTAGTTAACTAGAATTAACAACCAATTAACTAAGAAATGCTATTTTTCTCCTGGCAGAGTGTTTCCCTATGTCAGTTAACCGGATTTTATATCCAGCTAACTGAGGTTGCTGGCTTCATTATTTCTGCATGATTTCTTTTGTGCTTTAGCTAGCTGATTCCCTCATCTAATCAACTGGGGAGTCTTTCTCTGGTTCACCTGGGCATGCTCCTCTCTAGCTGAATTCTTTTCTAGCTGGAGTTTGCCTCTTTAAGTATATGTCAGGATTTCTTTCTTCATTTTTAGTGACTGCCAATGCATTCAATGCTTCAAAAAATCTCTTCAACGGTTATCTTCTCTTTCCATTTTTCTTTCCATTATTTTTGTTTCAATCTAACAGATAGTTTTGTAGATCAAACACTTTAAATAGCTGTGTGTAGAAGAAGAAAATAGTGAATAGTAGAAAGCCTTGATTGCATACATTTATGATTGTTCAGCAACAAAAAGAAGGAAGCTCTGCTTTGAATATGTGAGTGCTTTTAAAGATCATTAATTGCAAATATGTGAATTATCAAAGCTTCCGAAGGCATTCAAGTTTTCAGCTACCTCAAAGAAGACTTCATTTATTGCTGAAGTACATTCAAAGGAAGAAGTTTATTTGAGGAGTATCCTGCAAAATTGTAAAGTATTTATTTTTGAATATTTATTCATTCTAGGAGCGTTGTGTTTTCAATATTTTTTTGAACTTGTTTGAATTTTGTAAAGGGTTGGGTTAACCCTTGGTAGTTTGTTGTAAGGCTTCCTTGTGCCAAAAAATAAGAGGACTAGCCTGTAAGGCTAGGGGTTTGGCTCCCTTGTGCAGTATAACAAAAGGACTATAAAAATCTTTGTGTTTGATATGATTGGAGTAAAATTCCCAAAGAATTTTTGAGGAGTGGACGTAGGTGCTAGGTTGGCACCGAACCACTATAAAAATATTTGTGTTTGTGATTGTTTGAATATTTTATGTGGTATCTCTATGTTCATTTCAGTACACCATTACCGATTAAATTTTGATTTGCTGAAAGTACATAACTGCGCAATTAATTTTTTAAATACTCAATTTATCCTCCCTCTTGTGTTGATATCTCTGGGCAACAAGTGGTATCAGAGCAGCATGCTCCTGATTTATTTTACTTTAACAAGCTTGGAGCCAAAGATCATTAGCAATCCAAATGGAATCTGTTTTGACTGAGGGACAATCAACTAATAGACCATCTTTGTTCAATAGAACAAACTACACTTATTGAAAGCACGGACAAAAAATTTCATTCAAGTACTAGATTATGATCTATGAGAAATCATAATCAATGGCCGTCACACACCCACCATCAAGACTAATGGTCTTGACATTCCAAAACCAAAAATGGAATAGAATGAGCAAGATAAGAGGTTAACTCAATTAAATGCTAAAGCTATGAATGTTCTTTATTGTTCACTTGATGCAAATAAATTTAATCATATTTTCACTTGCAATTCTGCTAAGAAAATATAGGATAGACTTGAAGTCATCCATGAGGATACTAATCAAGTCAAGGAATCCAAGATAAATATGCTTGTTCATAAATATGAATTGTTCAAAATAGATTCTGCTGAAAATATTACTGATATGTTTATAAGATTTACTGACATTACTAATGGGCTAAAAACTCTAGAAAAATTATATACTAATGGTGACCTTGTTAGAACTATTTTAAGATCCCTGCCTAGGTCTTGGGAGGCCAAGGTTACTACAATTCAAGAAGCAAAGGACCTCAACACACTATCACTTGAAGAGTTAGTTGATTCATTAATGACTCATGAGCTTCAGTAATGATAACACATTGATGAAGATGAGTCAAAAGAGGAAAAAAACAATGATCTTAAAGAGTACTACTTAAAATGATGAAAGCAAGGAAATAACCAATGACAGTGAGGAGAATGATGAAATGGAACTTATCTTCAAAAAATTTAAAAATTTATAAGAAGAAAGAAATTTGAAGAAAGAAAAAATAATTCACAAAAGGAGAACATAGCAAAGAAATGAAGAAAGCTGAGCCTTCAATATGCTACGGTGCAAAAAGTCAAAACATATCAGACCAGAATGTCCCCAATTGAAGAAAGGACCCAAAAGAATAAAGAGAAAAGCAATGTTAGCTACATGGAGCAACAGCAAGGTTACAAGTTTTGAAGATGAAGATGAAAATGAAGTCGCCAATGTATGTTTCATGACAAATAATGATGAGGTAAGTCCTAGCTTTCTAGATGACTTTACTTTTGTTGAATTACATGGTGCATTCTATGAACTGCTTGATAATTTTGCAAACTTGAGTTTAAAAAATAGAGATTTGAAAAATAAAATTAACGATCTTAATTTTAAGAAAGAAAGAATTTCAAAAGAAAATGAATCCTTACTTAAGAAAAAATAAGATTTGAAAAATGAAGTAGATAGATTAAAGCCTATTGTAGATAAATTCACTTTGAGTTCAAATAAATTAAAATGATTCTTAATAGTCAAAGAGTTATTTACAACAAAGTTGGACTTGGATACGATCCATTAACAAGATAAAGGTTTTTGAAAAATATTTATGTGCATGCTGATAAATCTGCAAAGATTGCATGCTTTAAATATGGTAAATTAGGACATAAAGCTTATACTTGTCACACACATAATGTTAAAAAAATATGGGTTCTGAAAGGAACTATTTTAGCTAACCCCAAAGAACACAAAAAAGTTTGGATACCTAAAAGGAAAACTTAAATTTGTGTATGCAGATGTGTCTTACAATCCAAGCAACTAAAAGAAAATGATACTTAGATAGCGGATGCTCAAGACATATGACGGATGGTGAATCATAATTCATCACTTTGGATGCAAAAGATGGAGGTATTATTACTTTTGAAGATAATGATCAAGGTAAAATAATTTGCATTAGTAATATAGGTATCACACCTCATGTTTACATTGATAATGTTCTGCTTGTAGATTGCCTGAAATATAACTTGGTTAGCATTCGTCAATTATGTAACAAAGATTTTAAAGTTACATTTGAATCATCCTTATGTATTGTTGAAAATCCTGCTGATGAGTGCATGATATTTATTGGTCATAGGCATGGTATTGTTTACATTGTTGATTTAAATGATTTGTATGATCAAAATGTTGATGCCTAGTTGTTATGAATTCTAAAACTGATAATAGTTGGCCGTAGCATCATAGATTAGCTCATGCAAGCATGGACTTATTATCTAAACTGATTAAAAAGGATTTAGTGAATGGTTTGCCAAAGCTAGTTTTTGAAAAAGATAAGATTTGTGATGCTTGTCAATTTGAAAAACAAACATGAGTGTCTTTCAAATCAAAAAATTTGGTTTCTACTACTAGACCTTTGGAGCTCTTGCATATGGACTTATTTGGTCCTAAAAGAACAACTAGTCTAGGAGAAAAAAGATATGGTTTTATTATGATAGATGATTTGTTATGATTTACATGGATTTTATTCTTAGCTAGCAAAGATGAAGCTTTTTCTGCATTTCAAAAACTATTTAAGAATATTACAAATGAAAATGATACTTTTGTTTTATCGATTCAAAGTAATTATGGCAAAGAGTTTGAAAATCAGTCTTTTAAAAAATTTTATAATGAAAATGGCATTGAGCATAATTTTTTCGGACCTAGAATACCCCAACAAAATGAAGTTATAGAAAGAAAGAACAGAACTTTAGAAGAAATGGCCCGTACCATATTGTGTAAGATCAATCTCCCATAGTATTTATGGGCTGAAGCTATCAACACAGCAACTGTGCATTAGTTAGACCTGTTTTGAAAAAGACCCCATATAAACTTTGAAAAGGTAGAAAACCTAACATTAGTTATTTTTACATTTTTTGTTGCCGATGTTTTATTTTGAATAATGAAAAATCAAACCTTGACAAATTTGATGCTAAATCTGATAAAGGCATTTTCCTCGGTTATTCTTCACATAGTAGAGCTTATAGAATATTTAATAAAAAGACTTTAGTAGTTAATGAATCAATTCATGTTATATTTGATGAATCTAATTATCTTCCATTAAGTAAGAGAAAGGGTCTAAATGATGCAGATGAGATTGATGATCAACTTAAGGGAATTACATTGGAAGATAAGGAGGATTCAGCTACACAAGAGGTCAATGAAGAAAACAACAAGAACCAACCTGAGGTATCATAAGGTAATGATGAATTAGAAAGGGAATAAAGGTATGTTCACAATCATCATAAAGAGTTAATTTTAGGTGATACATCTCATGGTATTAGGACTAGATCATCATTTAGAGACATTTACAATAACTTAGCTTTTGTATCTCATATTGAACCTAAATGCTATGATGATGCTAAAGATGATATTAATTGGATTAATGCAATGCATGAGGAACTTCATCAATTTGAGAGAAATAATGTATGGACTCTCGTTGATAGGCCTCATGATCATCCAATTATTGGGACTAAATGGGTATTTAGAAACAAACTGGATGAACATGGTAATATAATTAGAAATAAAGCAAGATTGGTAGCTAAGGGTTATAACCAAGAAGACGGTATTGATTTTGATGAGACATATGCTCCTTAGCTAGATTAGAAGCTATTAGATTACTTTTGGCATTTGCTTGCTTTATAAATTTTAAATTGTACCAAATGGATGTTAAAAGTGCTTTCTTAAATGGATACATTGCTGAACAAGACTTTGTAGAATAGCCATCCGGTTTTAACAATCACTTGTTTTCAAACCATGTATTTAAGTTTTACAAAGCTTTCACTAGTAGAAAAAATATTTTTAGCGACCGAAGTTTTACAAAGCTTTCACTAGTAGAAAAAATATTTTTAGCGACCGCCACAGGCGGTCGCTAAAAGTTAAAAAGCCGTCGCTAATAGTTTTTAGCGACCGCTTAGTGACCGCCACATGCTGGCCGCCAGAAACTCGTCGCTAAAGACTTTTAGCGACCGCCAATGGCGGTCGCTATAGTATTAGTGACCGCTTGAGCGACCGCTTGGGGTGGGGCAAATTTGACTATTAGCGACCGCCTGAAAGACCTTTAGCGACCGCCTAGGCGGTCGCTAATACTATATTTTTAATTTTTTATTTTTTATTTTTGACTATTAGCGACCACCTGAAAGACCATTAGCGACCGCCTTGGCGGTCGCTAATACCATATATTTTTAATTTTTTTTATTTTCTATTTTCTGACTATTAGCGACCGCCTAAAGGCCTTTAGCGACCGCCTAGGCGGTCGCTAATACTATATATTTTAATTTTTTTATTTTCTATTTTTTGACTATTAGAGACCGCCTAAAGGCCTTTAGCGACCGCCTAGGCGGTCGCTAATACTATATATTTTTAATTTTTTTAATTTTCTATTTTTCTGACTATTAGCGACCGCCTTGGCGGTCGCTAATACCATATATTTTTAATTTTTTTTATTTCTATTTTCTGACTATTAGCGACCGCCTGAAGGCCTTTAGCGACCACCAAGGTGGTCGCTAATACTATATATTTTTAATTTTTTATTTTCTATTTTCTGTTCTGAATGAGCAAAGGCGACGTCCTTTTTTAAGCCATTTGCGACCGCCTAGGCGGTCGCTAATACTGAATTTTATTATTTTTTTAATTCATTTCATTTTTGGTTATTGGATTTTTTTTTGGGTACCTATACCTGTTTTACAAAATTATATAAACTAAATATTAAAATTAAATTGTACACACACAATAAAAGTATAAGCTAATAAAAAAACAATTTATCTATATTAATAAATCTGCAACGTCTTGATTTACAATCCAAAAAAAAAAAATCTAATACAATTTTCAAGAGAAAAACATAAAGAAAACAATTATCCCAATGTAGCACCAGTCAATCAACCTGAAACAAAAAATTTAATTTACTAGTCAATAAAATATAAATATAATTAAAGAAAAACAAATTGTAATTATCTTCACAAAAGCATTTTCAAGAAATAAGTTTCAGCATTTTAGAAATTAATAAACTTAAAACATATTCATAAACTCATACCCGATTCTGTTCATTTGAGCCTACTGGATCAAGCATGCCCTCACCAACTGACTCATGTCTCGCCTGGTGACCACTGCCAGCGTCTGGGGCCTACAATATTACAGTATATGATTAACAACAGAAATAAATAATATATATTTTAAAAGTAATTAAATTAAATTTAAATATAGATGTCTTCAATTATGAACCTGAGTATGAATCGGTGGATCTGAATCATCAGCTATAGGGACACCACTCTGAGCTAGTCGATGATGTAGCTCCGCCTTAAATGCCTGCACCTGCTCCTGTACCTGAGCCTGCACCTCGGCCTGCATCGCAACCTGCATCCTTACCCGAAGATCCTCGACACGCGCATCCATTTGCTAGTGAAGAGACTGGATCAGCTCAGCCACCTCGTCAGTTCGCATGCGTGAGCCCTGGGATGAACTACATCCGGATGACTCCGCTCGCATGATAGTCGAACGTGGTATGCCCGTGCCGTATGTAAGTGTGTATCCGTGCCCATCTTGGCCTATGATGGTGTGGAATATCTCATCCCGCCTAGCAACTACCTGTCGCTCCTCCTCTGGCAGCTCGGCCAATCGAGCCTCAAACTGGGCCTGTGTGCAAGAAAGCAACCAAATTAGAATAGTAAATCAATAAATCTCATAATAGGTTAAAAAAAGTATTGCGTAAAGGTAAATACTTACTACAAGAGCTGCAACCTCAGGATGGTCGAGACTGCGACTCGCCATCCATACAGACATCCGGTCGATGGGTGCACCCCGCTCACGTAACTGTCGAAGGATAAATCATGTCATCTACATATATGAATACAAACTACGTCAACAATCAAAATACATGGTCTAACGTGACAGTTTACCTCGTGCCGGATCTGCGTAACGTGTCGAGTCCCAAGCTTGTGAGTAGGGCCCTGCATCGAGCGATTTTGAGAATTTCGCTCTGCCTCTTCCTGCATTCATTTTGGGTCGTGTTTATAAGTTTACACCGAATGTTTCATATGAATTTAACAAAAAAATAGGTTGAACTACTCACCCTTGCCTTCTCACTCGACCAGTACCGGACCAACTCAGGCCACTGTGCGGGGAGAATGCCCCTTGGGACTCGCTGAAGAAGGTCTGGGTCGTCCACATTCTTCTCCCAATGCTCTTTCTTTACCTTGTTCTTATGGTCTTTCCATAACTTTCGACACTTTGCCAAGCAAACTGGACGAAATCATCAGGACATGACCTCAAATTGTCCTGCATAGGACAAGAAATTTTAGTAGTCAAGGTGTATTAAATTGACACATCGTATAATAACGTTGAAGCTAAGATAGAACTCAGCGGCTTACCTTAACCTCCCCCCAGAGTCGATCTATCGTATCCTGAGGAAAAGCAATCCAATCGAGCATAGTCAGGGGAAATCTATGTGGGTCTCGAACCATATGCCCCAACTGGCTGATAAACTGGCGAGCCCCTTCTCCAACTGGATGAAATGTGTCGTCAAATTGCACATCATAACGGGTACCAGCATTCCATGAAGGAATCCCTCTAGCTGGGCCCCTACCCCTACTGGAAGATGAACTCGTCATAGTAGAAGCTATAAACAATAAACTTATTAGTTAAATAAAACTAAAATTATTTTATATAATTGTTAAACATAAAAATAAAATTATACCAGTATGTGTGGAGGTCGATGCACCAACTGTAGATGGAGAAGGCCCTGCTGGCATGGACTGGAGAGATCTAAATCGTGCCGGTGCAGGTGTCTGCGGATCATCCCTCGTCGGCGAACGAGCCTGGCTATGATGTAAAAACTCGTCCATCGTGTGTGGACGCTCTCTCCTCTTACGTCCGGACATATCTTTTTAACGTATCATAAGATAAATAAATTGCAAGTAATAACTAAAACCATTCGTAAACAAAAAGTCAAACATATTCTTAAGCAAAATTGAGAAGAAAATAAGGAGAACAGTTCACTGGTCATGCAAGTCGATAGTATCTCCTTCAACGGTCTCTCTAACCCAGTTGACATCCTCATCACGTTGAAATATTACATTTTGGTCAAGAACTTGCTTAGCAAATGCATCAATATCTGGCTCATTATCTTCAATTTGATACACCCCCCTCCTTGACATTTTAACTGCAACTTGCCAGTTAGGATCCATGGGATCCATAACATAGTAAACTTGCTCAGCTTGCCTGGCCAATATGTAGGGTTCATTACTTACTCGCTCATCTCGATATAACAAATTGTTGAAATTTACCAACGTAAATTGATACTTGTCAACTTTAGTCCCACGGATTGGATCGACCCAGTCACACTTGAATAACAAAAATTTTAATCCGTGACTGTATATAACTTCAATGATATCTTTCAACTGGCCATAATAATAACCTGCATCGACAGAAGGACACCCTAGACCACTATTTTGTGTTGCTCGTTTCTCATCTACTTCTTTGACGCGAAATCGAAACCCATTGACATCACAAGTTGTGTAACGTCGTGCCGTTATAAACGGACCATCAGCCAGTTGGTTCATTTCATCAGTCAAAGTACCTTCACTCGCTCGTCGTAAATTGTACACCTACAAAATTAAAGTAATCATTGAATAAAGCTATGTAAAACTAATATGATAATGTTGAGAAATTATTGAAACATATTGCCCCAACTTTATTGATTTTGATGATTTCCAAAAGCCATGAGTACCTTAAAGAAAACAATGTATTTATTTATCAAAAACCTTGAGCTTATTCAAATTGAAAGGAATGAACTATCAATGGTTATATTAAATGAGTTTGAATCATTTAGAAAAAGGAGTTTCAAGTTCTATGCTTAAAAGAATTCAAAAAGGAATTTTTACACATAATTTCAATCGATGAATTCTTGGAACATGTCTTGAAACCATGATAAATGTCATATTTAATGTATTCAAGTCAAATTTATATTTAAATTTAATTGGGACAAGTTTTAAAGTCAATCAGAACATTTTTGATTTTTGTATCGGTCCCGAGCCGACTCATGGGTTTCCGAGTCGACTCCCCAATTGCCTGATTTTCTCGAGTCGACCCTTGGCTTTTCAAGAGTCGACCCCTGAATTCTTGCGAGCCGACTCCTGTCTGTGCGAGCCGACTCCGCTCAAACAACAGAACCCATGTTTTTGAGCACTTCTCGAGTCGACTCCCCATTTTCTCGAGTCGACTCCCAACTTTCGCGAGCCGACACTTTGTTTTCGCGAGTCGACCCTTCAATGCTTAAAATGTTTCTATTTTTGGTAATCGACTCGAGCCGACTCCCACATGCTCGAGTCGACTCCGCGAAATCTGGGCGCGATTTTTAACGATGACACATCAGCCCCAACGGTAAGATTTTTGAATAACGGCTATTTTTCCTTGTCTAACGGATATATTTTTGCAGATTCTATAAATAGAGGAGTTCTTTTCAAATCAAAACAACCAGAGAAAATCAAAAAGAGAGAAAAGAATATCATTTGAAAAGAGGGAAAAACAGAGCATATTGAAAAATCATTTAGCTCAAAGAAGAGTGATTCAAAAGGAGTGAAATCCAAGAGAAAGTTTCGTCTGCTCCTTCTATCAATCCACAAGAGCAAAAGAAAATCCACAAGCATTTCAAAGGTCAAATCGGAGGATTTTCAAAAGAGGAAAAAGCTTCATCTCAACTCCAAAGTCTTCAACGGTCAAGAATCTAGCTGAGGCGTGATTCAACACTTCAAGAGGAGTTAAAGAGAAGAAGGAAAAAGCCAAGCCATCTACCATCTGCAATACAATCAGGCTTTTCTAACCTTTTATATTTTGTACTTCATTTGTATATTTGCTCAAGGGGAGCACTTATTGTTCAAACACTATCATTATTATTTGTTTGCTGATTCAATCAGTGGATTGAATCAGTGGAGGTTGGTATACCTCGTTGCAAGCCGGAGTGCTTGTGTTGGGTTAGTTGTGAGCCCGTGAAAAACAACGTGTAGGGTTTTGTGCTGGTAAGCCCGAGTTAAAACCAGCTGGGTTCGTTGTGCACCCGGAAAACAACAAGTTTGAGTTTGTGAGCTTGGAAAACAACTCGGCTGTAATCTAGAGAGATTATAGTGTGGACCCAAGTGAATCTTGGGAGTGGACGTAGGTGTTGGTTGCACCGAACCACTATAAAATTATCTTGTGTTTGCCGTGCTTATTTTTCTCTATCTCTATCTCTCTTTATTTGCTTGTGTATTAATTTTAGTTAGCCTCTCACTTGCACATCTTGCTAACTAATCAATTAAAGTTAAAAAGTCTTAAATTTTTAAGAACCCAATTCACCC
>UESW01004730.1:688352-739684 GCA_900491605.1 Calamus simplicifolius | reverse complement strand
ATGATGTAGATCTTCCAAGAGACTGGAGATATGTGCTCATAGTCATCCTAAGGAATTGATTATAGGCGATCCATCTCAAGGAATAAGGACTAGATCATACATGAGAAATATTAGTAATCATCTTGCATTTGTATCACAAATTGAACCTAAAACTATAGAAGAAGCTGAAAAAGATAATAATTGGATGTTAGCAATGCAAGAAGAACTAAATCAATTTACAGAAATAATGTTTGGACTTAGTTGAAAGACCTAAAAATCATTCAGTAATAGGATCAAAATGGATTTATAGAAATAAACTAGATGAAAATGGCATTGTAATTAGAAACAAAGCTAGATTGGTTGCTAAAGGATATAATCAAGAGGAAGGTATTGATTTTGATGAAACCTTTGCACCTGTAGCTAGATTAGAAGCCATTAGGCTATTACTTGCATTTGCATGTCATATGAACATTAACTTATTTCAAATGGATGTAAAAAGCGCATTTTTAAATGGATTTATTAATGAAGAAGTTTATGTAGAACAACCACCAGGTTTTGAAGATCACGAATTTTCAAATCACGTTTTTAAATTGCACAAAGCTTTATATGGTTTGAAACAAGCACCTAGAGCTTGGTATGATAGGTTAAGTAAATTCTTAATAGAAAATGATTTTACAAGAGGAAATGTTGATAAAACTTTGTTTTTGAAAAGAAAAGTAAAGATTTACTTGTAGTACAAATATACGTAGATGACATTATTTTTGGTGCTACTAACGATTCTCTTTGTCAAGAATTTGCAAAGTTGATGCAGGGAGAATTCGAGATGAGCATGATGGGAGAACTCAACTTCTTCCTTGGACTCCAGATCAAACAAAGCAAAGAGGGAATCTTTATCAACCAAACCAAATACACAGAGAACTACTCAAAAAGTTTGGTATGGAAACAATGAAACCCCTCGGAACTCCAATGAGTCCTTCATGCAAGCTGGACAAAGATGAAGAAGGTAAAAAGGTTGATCAAAAGTATTATCGAGGTATAATCGGATCCCTTCTTTATTTAACAGCAAGTAGACCAGATATTATGTTTTCAGTATGTTTATGTGCTAGATTTCAATCTGAACCTAAAGAATCACATTTAATAGCTGTTAAAAGAATTTTAAGATATCTAAATGGAACTAAAAATGTAGGTTTATGGTATTCTAGAGACTCACATTAAACCTAATTGCATATTCAGATTCTGATTATGCTGGATGTAAATTAGATAGAAAAGCACAAGTGGTGCATGCCAATTCTTAGGTAGTAACTTAATCACATGGTTTAGCAAAAAGCAAAATTCAGTTGCATTATCAACTACTGAAGCTGAATATGTAGCAGCTGGAAGTTGCTGTGCGCAAATCCTATGGATTAAGCGACAACTTGAAGACTATGGTATCACACTTGATAAAACACCCATAAGATGTGATAACACTAGCGCAATCAACTTAACTAAAAATCCAATTCAACACTCAAGAACAAAACACATAGAAATTAGATATCATTTTATAAGGGAACATGTAGCTAATGATGAAATTTGTTTAGATTATGTAAACACTGAAGAACAATTAGCTGACATATTCACTAAACCTTTAAATGAAGAAAGATTTTGTTATCTTAGAGGAGAGTTAGGAATTTGTAACCCTTTTGAATAAATTTTGAAACCTCTAAGGAAATATATCTAGAGTTCTTTCAAATTCTCAAAATCTTAAGGAAATTTTATCTAGAACTCATATCAATTTGATCTCTCAAATCCATGATTTTTAATCATACTCAAAGATCAAATTCCGGACTTAATTCGGATTCTCTGAATCTCAATCTAATTTTTCTCTGAAATTTGTCCGGAGCCGACTCGAGAGTATCGGAGTCGACTCGAGTTTCTGCTGAAACTCAGGAGTCGACCCCTCCTCTGAGCGAGTCGACTCGAGATCGTGTCCGTGCTCTGTGACTAGTCGCGAGCCGACTCCACACTTTGCGCGAGTCGACTCGACGTGGTCCCAGTCGATTTATTTAGGGCACGAGTCGACCCCACGGACATTTCATCTTCCAAATCTTCCAAATCCTCTCCAAAACTTTCCCAAAACCCTCCAAACCTCAAATAACCTCTGATTAACCAATCCTTCAAGATCAATGGCACCAAAACCCGAGGAGCAAGCTCGAGTGGCGCCGGTTTGAAGAGAAAAAGGACCGTCCGACGACCCGTCCGCGAGCCGTCTACGGATTCTTCTTCTACCCTTCGGCTAGTGATCCTCCAGCTCCAGCTCCACTCCTACCCCTCAGGTAGATCTTCTAGCCAGTAGGATTGTCACCACAGGAAGGAAAGTGGATTTGAATTGTTTGAGAATGAAGGATTCATCATTGGTAGACAACTAATCGAGATGGGATTTGAGTATATTGTTCATTGGACTGTCCAACCTACCCTGCTTTGGTTAAAGAGTTTTACAAGAATTTGTCTAGAGGAGATGATGGCTTGGTGAGCAAGGTTAGAGGCATTGGTCTAAACATTACATCCTCTATTCTATCTAGATTATTGAAGTTACCCTTGTCTGGACCTTCTACATTTGCCCCTGAAGATAGATCTCCAGCCCTCACTAGGCTATTGAACCGAAATTTTGAAGGATTTGAAGAAGTCTTTGCTAGTCAACTGCCTTTGGAATTAAGATTCTCCACAACATTTGCAGCAGGATTTTATTTCCCAAGACCGGCAGATTTGACTATGTTTCTGAGCGAGATATTTTTGTATGGATGCAGTTGTTCTGGGAAGCCCATCAATCTACCTAGGATGATATTTGGTATATTGCAGATTGTGGCGGGAAAAAGAAATCTAGCTTACCCTATGGCATGGTTTTAACTAAATTATTTCTTAGCCAAGGGATTGTGTTCAGTGATTGTGAGCCAAAGAAGGAGTTAAGACATACAGATTATTATACTTTGGCTACAATTCATCGCATGGGGTTTGTTAAGAAAAATGGAAGTTGGGAGAGAAAGATGTTACTGAGGACAGAGACTTAGATGCAGAGGCACCCAGACCTTCCTTGAGACATTCATCTCCGGAGCCTCCTCAGTGTTCATCTATTCCAGAGTCTGTTCCTGCTCCTGCTTCAGATTCTACCCCTGCTCCTACTGTTGCTCCTGCTCAGTCTTCCACAGTTTCATCTGGTAGTTTTTCTGATACACAGTTAGATCAACTTCGATCTTTATTCAAGTCTGAGTTAAGTGATCAAGAAAAAGACTGAAAGAAGAATTTAATGAAAAGTATATGAACTTAAAAGAAGCATTATATTCTCTCAGTGATCGAGTTGCATTGATTGAGTCTACTCTCAGTTCATCTACCGGTTCCTTAAGTGAAAATTTAAAGAATATCTTTGGAGAACTTAAGGACATCTGCGGTGACTCGGAGACATACTCCCAATGCAACGCAGAGCTTCAAGAAAAAATCACTTCTGCTTGTACTTTTGTTGATGAAAAACTAAAGACTATGTTAGACTTCAATGTGAAGGGATGAAGCAAATTGTAGATCACTTGAATAGAATTACTAGAAGAAATTTTTAAGTTTTCATGTAATCTCTTTTTGATGTAATCAAATTTACTTTCAATGCAATGTACAAGTTTACATTTCCATGTACTTTCATTTTGAAGTAATGAGAATGTTTGATGCTTCACTTTTGTCTATTTCAATTGTAAGTATCCTTGAATTTCTTTGAATGTTAATCCTCAATTGATAAGTTAAATGAAAAAGATAAGAATGTTGATATTGAACTTTCTAACCTTTTTGTTGATTACAAAAAAGGGGGAGAGTTTTAATTTATATCGTATATGCCTTGCCTTCAATTCAATCAAAGTTTAATTTTATAAGGGGAAGAGATAAATTGAATTTCATAAAGGAAATGCTTAAGTTTCTGATTTTGAAAAATTTTGAATGATTTATAAAATTAAGGTTCATAGGGGGAGCTACCTCATTGAGGGGGAGCCTTTCCATGAACACAAAGTTGATTTTGGAATCACAAATTTTTTCAATTTTATAATGCATATACTCAATGTTTTTGTCATCATCAAAAAGGGGGAGATTGTTGAGAAATTATTGAAACATAATTGCCCCAACTTTATTGATTTTGATGATTTCCAAAAGCCATGAGTACCTTAAAGAAAACAATGTGTTTATTTATCAAAAACCTTGAGCTTATTCAAATTGAAAGGAATGAACTATCAATGGTTATATTAAATGAGTTTTGAATCTTTAGAAAAAGGAGTTTCAAGTTCTATGCTTAAAAGAATTCAAAAAGGAAATTTTTACACATATAATTCAATCGATGAATTCTTGGAACATGTCTTGAATCCATGATAAACGTCATATTTAATGTATTCAAGTCAAATTTATATTTTAAATTTAATTGGGACAAGTTTTAAAGTCAATCAGAACATTTTTCTGATTTTTGTATCGGTCCCGAGCCGACTCAGGGTTTCCGAGTCGACTCCCCAATTGCCTGATTTTCTCGAGTCGACCCTTGGTTTTCAAGAGTCGACCCCTGAATTCTTGCGAGCCGACTCCTGTCTGTGCGAGCCGACTCCGCTCAAACAACAGAACCCATGTTTTTTGAGCACTTCTCGAGTCGACTCCCCATTTTCCTCGAGTCGACTCCCGACTTTCAGGAGCCGACACTTCTGTTTTCGCGAGTCGACCCTTCAATGCTTAAAATGTTTCTATTTTTGGTAATCGACCTCGAGCCGACTCCCTCAAGCTCGAGTCGACTCCGCGATTCTGGCGCGATTTTTAACGATGACACATCAGCCCCAACGGTAAGATTTTTGAATAACGGCTATTTTTCCTTGTCTCTAACGGATATATTTTTGCAGATTCTATAAATAGAGGAGTTCTTTTCAAATCAAAACCCAGAGAAAATCAAAAAGAGAGAAAAGAATATCATTTGAAAAGAGGGAAAAACAGAGCATATTGGAAAAATCATTTAGCTCAAAGAAGAGTGATTCAAAAGGAGTGAAATCCAAGAGGAAGTTTCGTCTGCTCCTTCTCATCAATCCACAAGAGTCAAAAGAAAATCCACAAGCATTTCAAAGGTCAAATCGAGGATTTTCAAAAGAGGAAAAAGCTTCATCTCAACTCCAAAGTCTTCAACGGTCAAGAATCTAGCTGAGGCGTGATTCAACACTTCTAGAGGAGTTAAAGAGAAGAAGGGAGAAAGCCCAAGCATCTACCATCTGCAAATACAATCAGGCTTTTCTAACCTTTTAATATTTGTACTTCATTTGTATATTTGCTCAAGGGGAGCACATTATTGTTCAAACACTATCATTATTATTTGTTTGCTGATTCAATCAGTGGATTGAATTAGTGGAGGTTGGTATACCTCGTTGCAAGCCGGAGTGCTTGTGTTGGGTTAGTTGTGAGCCCGTGAAAAACAACGTGTAGGGTTTTGTGCTGGTAAGCCCGAGTTAAAACCAGCTGGGTTCGTTGTGCACCCGGTAAAACAACAAGTTTGAGTTGTGAGCTTGGAAAACAACTCGGCTGTAATCTAGAGAGATTATAGTGTGGACCCAAGTGAATCTTGGGAGTGGACGTAGGTGCTGGTTGCGCCGAACCACTATAAAATTATCTTGTGTTTGCCGTGCATTATTTTCTCTATCTCTATCTCTCTTTATTAACTGCTTGTTCATTGCTTATTAGTTAAGCTCACTTGCACATCTTGCTAACTAATCAATTAAAGTTAAAAGTCTTAAATTTTTAAGAACCCAATTCACCCCCCCCCCTCTTGGGTTGCCATCCGGGCCAACAGATAAGAACAAATTGAAGCACATACAACCATATGTACACATACAACCATATCTATACATACATAATTCTTGAACCAATCGTGAAATGATTGAAAATGGGACTGCCGAATTTGATTATCTGTCGCACGAGGCATGTCCCTTTTGAGCTCATCAATGTGTGTCCTATAATGCAGAACAACATGTGTTAATGACAAGCATGATTGAGTTAGACATAACACGAACAAGTTAAATATATGAATGAGCATTCACTTACTGAATCAACGCCACAACTGATGGAGTGTTAAACAACACGTATCGATGAGCTTGAATCCAGTCGATGTTATCTAGATCAAATGCTGTTCCCTCCCCAATCGGACCATCATTAATCTGTAAGGGCCTATCAAGTTTGGTTTCAACATCATTAAGATATGCAGCACAAAAATTAGTACACTCTTCCATTAAATAACCCTTAGCTATTGATGCCTCTGGACGAGCTCTGTTACGCACATACCTTTTTAACGTATTTAGGTACCTCTCAATAGGATACATCCACCGAAATTGGACAGGACCACCAAGCAATGCTTCACCTATTAAATGTATGGTCAAGTGAACCATTACATCGAAGAATGAAGGTGGAAAGAGTTTCTTCAGATGACACAGTGTTAGCGCAATCCTATCCTGGAACTTTTCAAATCATTTGTGCGATGGACTCTTGAACACAGTTGTCTGAAGAAGTTACTCACCTCAATCAAGGGCTCAACAACATTCTTAGGTAAACAATTTTGGATTGCAATAGGAATTAATTGTTGAATGAGAATGTGATTGTCATGACTCTTCAAACCTTGTAAAGTCCTTTCTTTCATATTCACACGCTTAGAAATATTAGAACAATAGCCGTCAGGCACCTTAACCCCTTTCAAAATGGAAAGAAATGCCTCCTTCTCATCTTTACTCATCGTGTACTGTGCAGGAGGCATGTATGCCTTGTTAGACTCTGTCAACTGTAAGTGTAGTGGTTTCCGCAAGCCCATTTCCTGCAAATCACGACGTGTATTGGCACTATCTTTGGACTTTCCCTTAACACCGAGAAGGGTCCATAATATATTATCACACACATTTTTCTCAATGTGCATAACATCCAAGTTGTGCCTCAGTAAATTGTCTTTCCAGTATGGTAACTCGTAAAAAATACTTTTCTTCTTCCAGTTATGACTGCGCCTTCTGTTCGCACCAGGAATAGCAGGCAATGGAGGGACTAACAGATCTTGGAAATCATATACTGTGCGTATTTGCTCTTGTTCAAGTTGTGATAACAAATCAACCCCAGTCATTATTTGTGGTGTTGGCCATATTCTCGAGTGCCATCGAATGACACTTTATCCCTTCTAAACCTATGCAATGGAGGTAAAAAACGTCTGTGACCTTTGTAAGCCCACTTTTTGCCATGTTTTAGCCAGGTTGACTTTTTACTCTGATTGCAACAAGGACAGGCAAATTCCCCCTTCGTGCTCCAACCTGACAAATTCGCATATGCCGGGAA
This sequence comes from Calamus simplicifolius, assembly GCA_900491605.1. NCBI lineage: Eukaryota > Viridiplantae > Streptophyta > Magnoliopsida > Arecales > Arecaceae > Calamus > Calamus simplicifolius. Next base: position 732,367 of record UESW01004730.1, on the reverse strand, counting down.
GTCATTGATTGTCCATAATAATGCAGCGCGAAGTTTGAACATTTCATTTCCTTCAGAATCAAAAGTCATCACACCTTCGGCCCATAATTCATTCAACTCGTCAATTAAAGGCTGCATATACACGTCAATTTTATCCCCAGGGCCCCTTGGTCCGTCAATAAGAGTGGATAGGATCAGAAAAGGTTGCTTCATACATAACCAAGGAGGAAGATTGTACGGAAGCAACACCACTGGCCATGTATTATGAGTTGCCCCGGTCATGGACCTGAAGGGGCTAAAACCATCTGCAGCCAACCCAAGCCGCACACTACGACTATCCAAGGCAAAGTCGGGGTGTTTCTTGTCAAAATCCTTCCATGCCGCGGAGTCCACTGGGTGGGTTAACTTTTCATCCTCCCTACCATGCTCTGCATGCCATCGCATCAATTTAGAAATTTTAGATGACATAAAAAGCCTCTTTAGCCTTGGCTTGAGTGGAAAATATCGCACGTGCTTTACAGCGACAAGCTTCCCACGATTTGAAACACTTCGCGAATTACTCTGATGATTCTGACCAACCCCATCGTCCTTCCACCTTGAAATTTTACACACAATACACGTATCGAGGTCGGCATTCTCATTTCTAAACAACATACAATTGTTTGGGCATGCATCGAAAGTCTCATATGTGAAGCCTAAGTTTTCAGTTAACTTGCGAGCATGGTAGTAGGACTCAACTAGCTTTGCACCAAATGGGAGCACTTTGTGCAATAGTTGGAGCAGCATGTCGAAGGACGTGTCCGTCCACTGATTCAAAGCCTTCAAGTGTAACAACTCGATAATAAAAGATAATTTACTGAAATTCGTACATCCATGATACAATTCGGTCTGCGCATCATCCAGAATTTCAAAATACCTTAATGCTTCTTCATCTGCACCCGAGCGAGGATTACTCCCACCCACCCTATCAGTCTCACAGCAACTGTCTTCGGGTGCTAACCCGCATGCAATATCATTTAGCATCACGATCATCGGATCAACTGTCGTAACATCGACCTCCATCTCAACTCTTTCCTCTCTGCAATAAGGAACATAATCTTCCCCATGTCTAGTCCAATTCTTGTAATTCTTCAAAAACCCATTTAGAATCAAATGCTCTCGTACAATATCTCGTGTGTAGTAATAACGGTTTGCACATTTTCTACAGGGACAACTGATGTGCTCACTATCAAATCCATTGGTGAAGCAATGAACTGCTTAATCCCCTCTATATATTTCGTAGACGTCCTATTTGGCAAATCAATCCAACTCTTATCCATGTCGCTAAGTATTTCTGTGAAAGTATGAATAACTTGCTAGGCAATGCACGGACAAATAACTTGCTAGGCAATGCACGAACAAATAAATTAAGAAAAATGAAGATTAGTTTAAAAGAAAAAAGAGTAAAAACTTCCACCGATTAGATTCTACCTCACTAGCTTCACTTGACCTCTTGTGTTCTGAAAAAAGAGGGATTAAATTCAAAATTAAAATCAACAAAGAAAAGAGAATGAGTTTTTACAACATGAAGAAGTTATCAATTAGTGGTATAATATCAGACATGGATTTAAAATGCAGAAACAACATTGTATGCAGTAACAAAACATGATTGACATGAAAACCATAACCTTCATTTTCAGATTAGGACCTTAAAGTTTTCAAGAATCCAACATAAGACATCATAACATGACCTCTCAGCCTCTTTGGCTTCCTTAAAAAAAATATGATCTTTAGTATGTTGGATGTCTCTTGAGCAATGTGTTTTCAACATGGTGCACTTATCGCGATTCATGGTTGTTTACTTCAGAACTAAAGAATAAAAATTTTCAAAAATAAGGATGCTAATTTCTCCTGCCTATTTGTCAAACATTGTTCCACATGAAATTCTGTGAGGTAAATAAGAAAATCATATTGCCATGACATTAAGCTAGCTAGCAAGAAACATGGTTGCTGATTAGAGAAAATATTTGCACAATAGAGCAACCTAGAGAGACATGTCTCAAACATAACATGATTTGTCTTAGTTAGAACATCACCCCCTCAATAACCAATCCGTCCACTGCTAATTTCTCAAAACAATTATAAAGAAACACAAGAAATCATGCAGAACATGGGAATAACTCTATGCACAAACTTGAATGGAGTGGCACACTAAGACCTGAACTCATGACATTTCTACTCACTGTGAATACAAATCAATGAGGAACATATAATATCAAGAAACAGGTAGTGAAAAAAATGTTGATACATGGTATAGGATCAGAACCTCAGCATTATGCTTTATGTTTGATCCATCCAGGCCTAGCAGCTAATGCAAGAGATGGAATAAAATTCCAAAACAGATGTGGCATTATTGGGAGAAAATCATAGCTACAAAGCACCACGCTAAACTGCATATTGTTTATGCATGCAAAGTTACCTAAGGCCTCAGCAGTATATCTTGCCACTTCAAGACAAATGCCCAACAAAAGTAGGCTAAAAGGAAACTTAAACAAGGTGGTAAATGTTGGTTGTCAAGCCTGCCAGCATACAGCTAACAACCTGTCTGGCCATACTTCTTGACCTTTTTACATGTGTTTGACCATAAAGTTGTTCATATCATGCCATACCATACCGCCAGAGGAGGAATAAATTCAAGATCATAGGGTGCTCTTGACCATAAAGGATTATTAACAAAATCTTAGTTATGAGGCTAGGAAACCTTAGTAGTTATGTGGCAGTTCAGCAGTGTCATTTCCTCTCTCGGTGCTCAAATACCAACCTTGGTGGACTTTACATTACAACCCAATTTACAAAATCAAGGACCCATGCCCACTTCTTAATGTCTTAAGCAAAGTCCGTGCAAATTATGGTAACTATAACAATCTACTTAAGCGATTGGTCAGATAATTGCAACAGAAGATAGACCAATTCTCTATGTAACTATTACACTGGTACTTGAATGTTTAAATATGTTTGCTCATGCTGAGTCCATACAAGAAGATAGAATCGGTTATATGATGGTAATATATGGGGAGATTCCAAGAACTTAACCTTTTCCAATAACATGACATTTTGGTAATTAAATCAAAAGGCCAATGCAGCTATTGGAAAATGCTAGTCATATTATTCCCAAAACACTCCCATCAACAGAGAAGGAAAAGAAAACAACAAGTTGACCACAAGTGCTTTACCCGAACCAAGACACATTTGCTATGGCACTTTTCTGTCTCTAGTGTGTCATGCAGAACTGCATCATTTTTTCTCTGGATATATGAGCAGTTGCTATAATCAGGAGTAAAAAGAACAATAATCATGGAAATACATGAGTTTAGTTCACCCACAAGTGCTTCAGCCCTTACAAGATGCATTCTTTAAACACAAATGCAGCCTCCACTTGTGCTATGAAGGATGAACGGCCTCACTTATATGCATAGATGAGCTCTTACTAGTTACTACAATTATCAGTTAAAGAAAAATAGCCAGGAAAAATGGGCATATAAAGGTAAGTTTACCCACAGTATTATGATCAACATTCAGCTGACAAATATAAAGAAGAAAATTTCTTTGATCGATGTCTTTGGATGGGGGAGCTCTTATGCTTCCTAAACTGAAGTTTTGAATATGTCGCTGTCCTTCCTTACTTTCCGTTGCCGAAAGGAAGCACGACACTTAATTTTTACAAGTGTATCATAGTGATTAGAATATGAGGTAGAATGACTCTATGATCTTTAGTTCTTTATGGTGGAAGAATTTGAAGGCACAGCTGGAACTAGGTGCTGATAATTGGACAGGAATCTACGATTTCTAGAACTGAACATTATATGAAACTAATTAATCTGAAAACAAAATTTCTTTTGGGTATTGAAAAACAGCCTGAATTCCAGCACTCTCAGTACAGTAAACTACCAAAATCTTGCTATCTGAGGCAACGCAGCAGAATGCTTAAAAGAAAATTTGGAAATATAAGAACTAACCTCGGCCCACAACAAGTTGCAAGGGATGAAACCCTAGAATTACTCCAGCTCACTAATGATCCCTTGCACAATCTTCTCAGCAACAAAAGAAAACACGCAAATTTCAGCATAAACAACCCTTCAAAAACCAAACACTCGAACAAAAAGAGAGAAACGAGATCCACCTTTCGAAAGTCCCGGGACTGGGCCGAGTCGAAGATCTGCCACACCTTGTCGAAATCCTGCCAGATCAACAGACGGGGGAGGGTTCCGGCGTTCGGGGGCTAACAGCGGAGAGGAGCAAAACAAACAAAATCTTCAGCAGAAAAGGGAGGCCCTCGAAAAACACTAACAAAATCTTCTAAAGGGAGAGCAATAAAACCATAACAGGGAAAGGGAGCTTACCCGGATTTGTTTTTGCTTCTATGCGGTGGAGTTTTAAAGGTGGCGGGGGAGGGTTCCGGCGTCCGGGGTTGACGGCGGAGAGGAGCTCGCGGGGGTCGACGGAGTATCAGATTTGCGGCGTGGGAGCGAGGGTTTCAGGAAGAAGACCTTGCGGGCGTGGGAGCGAGGGTTTCAGGAAGAAGACCTTGCGGCGTGGGATTAGGGCATCGACTGATGATTAAATGAAACGGTGGACATCCGTTTTTTTTTTAAACTTTTCGCGACCACCTTTAGCGACCGCCCTCAAGCGGTCGCTAAAGGTGGTCTTGAAACGGTGGACATCCGTTTTTTTTTAACTTTTCGCGACCACCTTTAGCGACCGCCCTCAAGCGGTCGCTAAAGATGGCTTCTGCGACCGCCCCTAGGCGGTCGCTCGATTTTTTCTGCGCCAAAACCCCATCCTCTAGTAGTGTTTATACAGTTTAGAACAAGCTCTCCAGGCTTGGTACGAAAGATTAAGTAAATTCTTGATCAGCAATGATTTCATTCGAGGAAACGTGGATACAACTCTATTTATTAAAAGACAAAATAATGATATGCTAATTATTCAAATCTATGTGGATGATATCATTTTTGATGATATTAATGACTCTTTATGCGAGGTCTTTGCAAAGCTTATGCAGATGGAGTTCGAGATGAGCATAATGGGCGAACTAAACTATTTTCTCGGACTTCATATTAAACAAGGTAAAGAGGATCTTCATAAGCCAATCCAAGTACATCAAAGAAATGATCAAAAAATTTGGCATGAAGATATCAAAAAGTATCGGTATACCTATGAGCTCATTATATAGATTAGACTCTAATAGTACTGATAAATCTATTGATTCAAAACTTTATAGAGGCACGATAGGATCTTTACTGTATTTAACTACAAGTAGACCTAATATCCTGTTTAGTATTTGTATGTATGCTAGATTTCAAGCTAATCTTAAAAAATTACACTTGCTTGCTGTTAAAAGAATTTTTAAATATTTAAGTGGAACTATAAATTTAGGACTTTGGTATGACAAGTAATCTAGCATTGACTTAATATGATACACAGATTCAAACTTTGCTAGTTGTAAGCTAGACAAAAAGTCAACTAGTAGAACCTGCCAATTTTTAGGTGTCAACTTAGTCTTCTGGTTTAGCAAGAAGCAAACATCAGTAGCATTGTCTACGGCTGAGGCCGAATACATTGTAGCTGAAAGTTGTTATGCTCAAATCTTGTGAATTAAGCTGCAACTGAAAGATTATGGCATCAAACAAAAAGGCATTCCAATAAAATATGATAACACTAGTGCAATCAATTTGACTAAGAATCTCATCCAGCATTCTAGGACCAAACACAGAAATTAGACATCATTTTATTATAGATCATGTAAATAATGGTGATGTTATAATTGAATTTTCATGTATTGAAAAGTAATTTGCTGATATTTTCATAAAACCACTTGAAAAAACTAAGTTTTATGAAAATAGAAGAAAACTCGGTATGATTGATCCTTCGATTCAGTAAGTTAGCTTATTTGATTGTTTTATCATGCTTGTTAGATCTTCAAAAGTTTATTGCATTCGCTGAATGATTTATTGAAAATCCTTCGTCTCTTGAATAGATCCTTGCATCTATTTTCCATGATTTTCTAAAGCCTTCATAATTCCCTTCTCATGCAAGATCTTTTGTTCCAGCTAACTATGAAGTTAGCTAGTTCAAATTTCTTGCGTGTTAGTTAACTAAGCCACCATACAGGCCTATTTTAATTGTCTCCTCAGTTGACTTCCCAATCAACTGATGATTCTTTGTATAAGTTTCAAGTGGCCGTGTAGTTGACCTATCACATGAACAACTCCTCTTCTCACCTAAATTCCAAGGGCATTCAATGCTCTTACCATTTATTTCTCAGTTGATTGAATAGTTAACTTCATTGAATGAGTTAAACAACCAGCCAACTAACTTCTTTTCACTTTAATTGCCTCACCAGCCGGCATTTACTTTACCCTCTTTCCTTATCAGTCAACTGACTAGCTAACTGGGAATTAACCCTCCAGCTAGCTAATCAGCAACTGTTTGGGACTCTATAGAAACACCTTCTCTCACCATGCAATTTTATCACGCCTCATTCTCACCCTCCAACCAACTCCTTCCTGGTTTCACCGTGCTCCTCTTCTCCTTTCAACTGGTTCCTCTCTTTAACTCCTCTTCCTTCTCAACTCTTCTTCTCTCCAAGAAAAAGGAAAGATGGCTCCTAAGAAAAACCTTTGTGCAAGGGAAGATAATTCCACTGATCTTTGTAGGAAAGCCTCATCTTTATCTTCTTCACGGAGCTCCACTTCTTCAACCTCCAATATCGCAGCAAGAGCTTTAGCTAATAGGAGGTTAGTAGACTTCAATTTTCTTGATCAAGAAGGCTTTAAACTAGGTAGATTGTTTGGTGCACAAGGTTGAATCAATTTACTAAAAATCAAAAAGCCTATCTATCCCGACCTTATCCGTGAGTTCTATGAAACATCACTTTTGGTGATGATATCATCTCTTCTAGTGTTAAAAAGGTCAAGAAAGAGTTTGACAGAAAGTTACTAGGGTCTGCCCTAAACATTCTATTGTTGGTGTTATGAAAGATTTTTCTTGTGATAAAGGTTATAGACTTGTCATTGTGCTTGGTTTAGAAGATGATGAAGCTGATAATATTGTAAACCTTGATGCAAACAAGTTAAGTGTTAAAAATAGGTTACTTCATAGTATTGTTGCAAAAATCTTTGCCCCTCGTGCTGGCTCTTTCAATGTTGTAACCGACCGTGATATTTGCATTATGTGCCACATCATAAATAAAACTTCTCTTGACTTTTCTGAACTTATGATGTCCATTCTGAAGGAAGCCTTAGGACAAACCAAAGCCGCTCTGCCTTACGGCATGTTCCTTACCTATGTCTTTGAACATTTTCATGTGAAGCTTAAGGGTGAGATAGTTGTAGAATTACATCATTCTGATGTCTTTAATGCTCACTCCCTTCATCGTATGGATTATGCTAAGCGTGATGATATTTGGACTAGATTAGAACCAGGGCATGTGAAAATCCTGTTCCTTCATCGATAATCCTACCACCTCAAGATCAGCCTCAACAAAATTGTTCTTCTTCTGGATTTTTTAATTTTGACTTTCCTTAGCCACGTCCCTTTATGTCTGTAATGCATGAGCCATATCCATTCATGTCTTCTGCACCCAAAGTCACATCAATATGCTGCACCCGAGCCACCTCAATTTGTGAATACTGTACCTGAGCTGCCTCCTTGCAATGACAATCCTCCTCCTCAGCGTTCCACCGTTAAAATCTGTGAAGAATAGATACAACAGATTATCCAAGAATTATCCTTTGCCCTATCTAGAAGAAGCTTCGGAGATAGTGGATCATCTATCAATGACTATTCCATGATACCCCACATCTTCACTATTTTTGAGATACTTTCCCAAGTTGTGATGCATCAGAAGCAAATTGAGTATGATATGCAAGTTCTTAATGGAAGAGTCTTTCACCATAATGAAACTGTGTTGGGTCGCATTTTTGAAGAAATCAACTTATTGAAAGTCAAGCTTGACTGTTTTGAAGATAAAGCTGAATAGGTGACATTTCAAATGCGTGCAAATGAGAGCCAAACCAAGGATGCTTCAAGTGTTGTTGATTGTTGGACTACTTCAATTGCTAGGCTAACCAGCCTTCTCGAGCAGCATCTTGCCTCATTTCAACCAGTTCCTCCAACATTTGTACCAGATATGTCTCATTCTTATCCTCACCTCCGAATGCCTCCATCGCAGTCACACTAGTTTAAGCCTAAAGCTTCTCGCCATTAGAAAGGATCTTCTTCTAAACCATCCGTTATCTCTTCTGATGATGATAAGTAGGCTTTATATGCTTTTCTTGTTGATGTATATTTGCTCTAGTACCTGATGTTTGAATCAAGCCGCTAGCTTACTAGTTTGTATCAATGTTTAATTATGTACTCATGTTATTTCAATGTATTGTGTTTTCTTTTTATGCTTACTTAATGAATGCTTACCAAATGAATGTTATGATGAATGCTTGATTTGCACATTCTTCAACCACCTCCTTGATTAATGATAAAAAGGGGAAGAAGAATAATACATACATTGAGAAATGGAGAAGAATACTCCATACATTCAAATATATAAGGGGAGAAGATTCTATGCAAAATTTACCTTCAAATACAACTTGCTATATATATACTTAATGGTTTTGTCATCATCAAAAGAGGAAGATTATTGATCCGTGTTAATTTTGATGATCACAAAATAATTAAGTAAGGTACTAATGTATTTATTATGGAGACAAAGATAATTGCAGGTAAATATAGCATGTTTCAATGAGCTACAAAATCACTTCAAATGCCTCTCGAACGCCTTAGCCGAATCCCATTGAAAACAAGTTGACTAGTGCGAAGTTTCAGTCAACTAGACTCTATGATCAGTGAACTCGGCAAAACTTTGGTTGAAAATAGTTAACTGGGGGTTAGATCCAGTTAACTAAGCTTGCAATCCTTCTCCTAGCCATGGCACTTGTGAATTTAGTTAACTGGAGTATAACTCCAGTCAACTATAATGTAATGAATCATTCTCCTGGTCGTGGCACTTGTAAATTAAGTTAACTGGAGTCCAACTCCAGTCAACTAGACCAATATGAAAATTCTCCTGCCCGAACACTTCTTGGTTCTAGCTAACTGACTTTTTATCCAATCAGGCCGAACATCATTTGAAATTAGTTAACTGAAGCTCATCTCTAGCTAACTAGTTTGCTGAAACTTTTCTCCTTGGCCGTGTGGTTTTTAAATCTAGCTAACTGAAGTTCATCTCCAACTGACTAGATTGCTCTGATAGTCTTCCTGGTCGAATGCTCTATTCAAATAGTTAACTAGACTTTTAATCCAGCTAACTAAGGAATTGCTGAAACCTTTCCTGGCTGTGTTCATGTCGGATTTAGTTAACTTGAGCTCATCACCAGTTAACTAAGATTGGCTGCAGATTTTTCTTGGCTGAACAACTTTTCATTCTAGCTAACTGGAATTGCATCCAGCTAGTTGAGCTCCCTGAGACAATTCTTCCTGGATGAACTCATGTTGAAATTAGTTAACTGGACTATTAGTCCAGCTAACTAAGGAATGCTGCAATTCTCTCTGGCCGAATGCGTTGATGATCTAGTTAACTGGAATTAACAACCAGTTAACTAAGAAATGTTGTTTTTCTTCCTGGCCAAGTGTTTCCCTATGTCAGTTAACTGGATTTCATATCCAGCTAACTGAGGTTGCTGGTTTCATTGTTTCTGCACGATTTCTTTTGTGCTTCAGCTAGCTGATTTCCTCATCTAGTCAACTGGGAGTCTTTCTCTGGTTCACCTGGGGTGCTCCTCTCTAGCTGAATTCTTTTCTAGCTAGAGTTTGCCTCTTTGAGTATATGTCAGAATTTCTTTCTCCATTTTCGGCGATGTTAGTGCATTCAATGCTTCAGGAAATCTTTTCAATGATTATCTTCTCTTTCCATTTTTCTTTCCATTATCTCTATTTCAGTCTAATGGATAGTTATTAAATACTTAAATAGCTGTGTATAGAAGAAGAAAATAGTGAACAATAGAAAGCCTCGATTGCATACATCTGTTCAGCAACAAAAAGAAGGAAGCTCTGCTTTGAATACGTGAGTGCTTTTAAAGATCATTAGTTACAAATCTATGAATCATCAAAGCTTCCAAAAGCATTCAAGGTTTCAGCTACCTTAAAGAAGACTTCATTCATTGCTGAAGTATATTCAAAGAAAGAAGTTCATTTGAGGAGTAGCCTGCAAAATTATAAAGTATTTATTTTTGAATATTTGCTCATTCTAGGAGCGTTGTGTTCTCAATATTTTTCTGAACTTGTTTGAATTTTGTAAAGGGTTGTGTTAACCCTTTGTAGTTTGTTGTAAGGCTTTCTTGGGCTAAGAAACAAGAGAACTAGCCTTGAAGGCTAGGGTTTTGGCTCTTTTGTGCCGTGTAATAAGAAAACTAGCCGAAAAAGCTAGAGGTTGTAATCGTTTGATACGATTGGAGTGAAATTCCTAAAGGATTTTTGGGGAGTGGACGTAGGTACTGGGTTGGCACTGAACCACTATAAAAAATCATTATGTTTGTGATTGCTTGAATATTTTTTGTGATATCTCTGTGTTCACTTCACTACACCACTGCCGATTAAATTTCAATTGCTAAAAGCACATAACTACAATTAATTTTTTAAATACCCAATTCATCCTTCCTTTTGGGTTGCTACCACTGAGCAATAAGGAGGATGGTTATTTATGATTTTTTTTCTATGATTGTGATGATAGTTGTTTGTGATATATTTTTTCTTTTATTATGAACTTGGATATGATGACACTTGAGAAACTTTTTTTTATGGACTTGGATACATATATGACAAGGATCATGTTTATGATGATTATGATTTTTAATTTATATATCAAGTGTATTAATATACTATATTTATTGTGATGATTATAGATTAATATGCTATATTTATGAATATGGATTTGTTATTATATGAATTATTTGTATATATATAATTAGGTGTATTATAAAATAATGTAAGTTTTTTTAAAGGTTATTTAAATATTGTAAGGGATTTTGCAAGGGGTTGTATTTCTCAGAAAGCCATTTTGCGGGATTGTTCCCTCGATATTCATTTAGCGAGGGATAATTTCCTTAAAAATTAAGAAAATTTATTTAAAAAATCCAAAAAAATCCCTCAAAAAATCTCAAAGTTTTTCCTAGAAAAATTCCTTAAAACTTTTTCCACAAAAAATCCCTCAAAATTTTCTCTCGAAAAATCTTTCAAAAATTTTCCTAAAAAAATCCCTCAGAAATCTCCCCTCGAAAAGCCATTTTGCAAGGATTATTCCCTTGGATATTTATTTAGCGAGGGATAATTTTCTCAAAAATTAAGAAAATTTATTTAAAAATTTAAAAAATCCCTCAAAAATAATTTTTCCTCGAAAAATCCCTCAAAAATTTTTCCTCAAAAAATCCCTCAAAATTTTTCTCTCAAAGAATCCCTTGAAAATTTTCCTCGAAAAATCCCTTGAAAATCTCCCATCAGAAACTCTCTCAAAAATTTCCCTTGAAAAATCTATCGAAAATTTTCAAGAGATAAATTCCATCGAAAAATCTCTTGAACATAAATTCCCTCGGAAAAATTCTTCAAAATTTTTTTTCAAGGAGGGTTTTTTCGACAACCATTTGCCCATTGAAAATATGTCAAAAATTTATATTTTTGATGGGTTTTTTTCTTTTTTTTCTTTGAAAAATCCCTCGCAAATGACCTCTTTTCTTGTAGTATCCTCAAATTTAATATAAATAGATTATACATAAAATTAGTTGGGCTTTGACAGAGAGGTGAAGTGGGGAGGGATGGAGCATCATACCTTCATCGGAGGAGAGTCGCCGAAGCGGAAGAAGTAGGAGAAGGACCGCCGACATTGTCAAGAGGGTAGGGCTTGGAAGCATTCCGCCAGAGATCGGGATCACAGGGAGAAAGAGGGAGGCGACTAGAGTTTCCTAATAGCAGGCGTTAAAAGGAGAGAGTCCAATGCTAACGCTTTCGAGCATATGTAAAGTCTAGATTTTTTTATGCTTAAAAGCGTTAAAAAATTTGTTAATTACCGATGCTTCCAAAAAGCATCGGTAGTTTCAGGAATTAGGGTTGCCACCAAGCAATTTTGTTGTAGTGACTTTAGTTTCAATTTTTAAATAGCATATAAGTATATATTTGTAGTTTCTTATCTATTTAATGTTTCAAATTTAAATGATGAAAAAAATGGTTACTACATTTTGAATTTATCTTAGTTGATTTCTTACATAGGGAGTCCAGAATAAATATAAAAATTTAAGTTTTTTTAAACTAATATAGATGTAAATTGTTTTTATTTGATCGTATGATGAATTTCAATGATTTTAATCTCTTCTTGCATACACATCTAACCTAGAACAAGTCATAATTGGCCTAAGCTATCAAGTCGACTCGCTGGAATAGTTTTTTAAAATAATAAGATATTTACATTAGCATCTTAGTTAAGCAACTACGCATCTCACTACATGAAAAATCCTTCAAGAAAGCTGGCATGCTATAATGGGTTGCCTCTTTAATATCATAGATCTATGTAAAAGTCTTTGTGTACCGGCCTTCAGTGCACAAAGCACGCACCAAGCGCGGCACGCCCAGTGAGCTCTTTGTGCACCGAAAGCTGGTACACAAAGCATTTTTCAAAATTTATTTGTTGAATCAAATTTTTTAGCATTATTAATTAATTTGACCCGAGTACTTTAATTGTTAGTGAAATTGCTATAGAAAAACATTAAATATACTTGTAAATTAAAAGTGAACTAGTTGATTGATTTTTGATTGGAGTTTAATAAAGTGTTGACAAGGTGCAATTAGTTTGTATAATTTATTATTTTTTAAAAATTGGATCAAGTTCTATTTATGGGGCTTCATTATTTCTCTAGTTCATAAATTGATCATGCTTAAATCATAATTTGGTTCAATTACCTTGAATGAGGGCACCTAGTGATTGAGTAAAAACTATTTATAACAATAAATGGCATGGGTTGATTTTAGCCATTTCAATTATTCAAGGTCAATCCCAAGCAAGAGTCTTACCTGTATTTGGGACAACTAAGTCCATGTTCAACAATTTTGGTTAGATGTCAAGACGAGACCTTGATTATGTTCAAGAAATAAATCATTTTTTGTGATATTAGAGATTTGATTTAACTTGGACTTTTGGGATCTATGCACAATATCTTTAACTTGAATTTGTGATGAAGTGAATCACACAAATTTAATTTGATGCTTGCAGAAGGTGTTGCTGCCAAATCACTTGCGGTAAGTACCGGTGGACGAGATCTCCGCAGGTAGTTGGAAGCGTCGAGGGAGCACCTTCTTCCTCCAATAACTTGCAAGAAGTCCCGGACCGGTAGTTCCAGCGGGGACCCTCCGATGCTTAAGTCAGTGACTGGTAGAACATGAGTGTTTTATGAAAGAGTAGAATTCAGTCCTCCCCCTCGTTGTGTGTCGGGGGTACTTAAATATTTGTTAGGGAGTCCCTTTTATCCTTTGTTGAGTAGCTTGAATCCCGTTCTATTAGGATTGTCCTCGCAGGCGGCTGGCGAGCGCGCAGTCGTTAAGCATGCACTGTAGATAATGATGACTGCGTAATACGTGGGTAACCGCCCATGATCTCAGTAAAATAGATGAGCGAGATATGCGGTGGTTGGTGCCTCAAATCCCTGGGTCCGGTATCCGAGATTGGCTCCGCTATATTAGAAAAACGGGTAATGTTGAGGCCGAAGCCAGAGGCCGAGGCCGAGGCCCGAAGCCAAAGGCCGAGGCGAGGGTGAGGCCGAAGCCAAGGGCCGAGGCGAGGGTGAGGCCGAAGCCAGAGGCCAAGGTCGAGGCCAAGGGCCGAGGCGAGAGTGAGGCCGAAGCCAGGGGCCAAGGCTAAAGCTAGGCGGGGCCTAGGCCGAGGCAAGGATGAGGCCGAAGCCAGAGGCCGGGGCCGAAGCTAGGGGCCGACACTGAAACGAGCTATCAATACATCTGGTTCCAAAAATTGCGCAAAGTGTTATACTGTCACCCAAGAAAAGTGATCAGCCACATCAGATGCCCCCCCACCCCTGACATGGGTGGGCGTATAGTTGCCAGCGAAAGGGGTGTTAGTATCCACCAGGTGGCTGATCTTCGTGCCATCATTCCGTCCATTCAGGTTGTTGGAATTTGGCAGGATTTTTCTCGGGCAAGGGGTTGTGAAAAGGCAGGCGTCATCATTATGGTGAGGTCACCGCTACCTCTTTATTGGCTGTGTTTTCGTGTTCCTCATGTCAAGTGTTTGCTGAAGCGGCTTCCAATAGAAAGCAGACACATGGCCAAACTGGAAGCCGGCGGGATGATTTGAAACGGGGGTATAAAAGGGGGAAGTCGTCCCTATCCTTGCTTTTCATCTTTTCTTGCGTTATAATCTCTCACCTTGAATCTGCAAGTGCATGTTCATCTCCCATTTCCGTTTCCCTCCCAAGCTCTCTCTTCTTCAGTCTTGGTTCAAGTTCTTCAGGTTAGTCCTCATGGCTTCTTCACCTTCTTTCTCTCTTTCCGATTTTGGGGATCGTTCCCCTGTTCCTTCACAACCTTCCTCTTCCCCAATGACTAGTTGGTCCTCTTCGTCTTCCAACCACGTTCCATTGGAACGAGTGACCGGATGACCTGCGGTTGGGATTCGTCTGGCTGTCGGACGGGCCCCACCCTGGCACCATCCGGCCGTCACCGGCCCGTCTACTGCTGCCAAGGAGTCCCCTGAATGGACTGCCTCCACCATGTCAGCCCAAGACATTGTGAACCTTGGAGCCAAGTATAGTTTCCCTCCTAACATGTGTCTATCCTACCCCGCTCCTGATGATAGGGTAACTTTTTCCCGTCCCGGGAGGTTGCCTTGTACGGAGCTTTCTTTAAGGCGGGGCTTCGGCTACCCATCCACTCTTTTATCCTCAACCTCTTAGACAGATACTCCTTGACACCCGCACAGTTAGTCCCAAACTCCATCCGAACCATTGTCGGCTTTATGGTACTTTATCACCTCCAGGGTATAGAGGCTAGCATCTCCTTGTTCCGTAGCTTCTACACCCTTTGCAAGCAAGCGGGGTGGTGGTCTTTTACCCCTAGACCCACTAGGATTCTTAAATTATATCTTTCCACATCCATCAAAGGGTGGAAAGATAGGTTCTTTTTTGCCAACGTTGAGGGTGAGTGGAATCTGGGGAACACCCAATACCAATGCAAATAGGGACTCTTCCATACTTCCGAGGGATCAAATTGCATTTGGGCAGCTTCTGACTGCTGATGTCCCTCGGTCCAACCAGCTTTTGATTGAAGAGAACCTCCGTCTTGCCGGCCTTAT
This sequence comes from Calamus simplicifolius, assembly GCA_900491605.1. Lineage (NCBI taxonomy): Eukaryota > Viridiplantae > Streptophyta > Magnoliopsida > Arecales > Arecaceae > Calamus > Calamus simplicifolius. Next base: position 717,006 of record UESW01004730.1, on the reverse strand, counting down.
TCCGTCCAGTGGTGAGTGACTGATTACTCACCCTACTTTTTCTGCCCTTCTTCCTTCTCTCCTCTTTTTTTTAACACTTCCTTTCATGTTCCTTGATACAGGGATGGCACCATCGCTTCGCAGATAAGATAGGCTGCCACAAGGAAAAGGAAGGTCAAGGCGGATGGAGCCCCTGCCAAGAGGAGGGCCATCATCAAGATTGCAGGAGGACCAAGGCCGGAGAGGCCTCTGGAAGAGGCGAGATGGAGGGAAGGGCCAAGGTCGGAGAGGCCTCAAGTGGGAGCGAGGCGGAAAGGCCAAAGCCGACGAAGCCCTAGGGAGCATGGCGGTAAGGGCCGAGGCTGGAGAGGAATTAGGGCGGAACGAGGCGGGGAAAGGGATTTACCTCGTTCGCCTTCACCAGCACCGCCTCGTCTCCTATTGTTCTGATCGACACTTCTCCGAGCGGGGCACTAAAGCGCCATCACCACAACCCATGGCTACCGAAGCGGAACCGGCCAATTCGGCTACAAGGCCAATTCCAGAAGCCGCTCTATCTCCAAAGGGGCAGCGCCGAGGCATCTCCACCAGCAAAGGCAGAGGGAGCAGAATCGGAGGCTGAGTCCTGCAGCCGTCAGGTCAGCGGAGGGAGGTGACATCGACCCCTCTTTTCAGTCAATTTTGACACTACAGCCGCTGGGCCGAGCGGACATTGGCCCAAGCTTCGTGCCCGAGCTACAAAGGTTCCTCCGACATCAAGGGAGATCTACATTCTTCCGAGAGGCGTCCGTGGCACATCTTTGGGTAAGTACTGTTCCATTGTCAAAACTTTTGAGGCCGTTTCTTCATCTAACCCAAACCATTGATCAGGCGTTGAACTCCATGACCGCCATGAGGGGCCTTTGGTCCAGGCCGAGGCCGCTCTCGATCAATCTCTGGAGGAAATTCGAGAAGTACGGGCTAGAGCAGAGAGGGCCGAGGCAGTCCTGGAGGAGGCCCGGGCGGAAACTGCCCGGGCGCAAAAGGCTGAAGCCGAAGCCGAGGCTGCCCGATTTCGTAACCTGGACCGGGCTGAGAAGGCGGAGGAGGCGCTAGAAGTGGCCCAGCGCCAGGCGGCCAATGAGCTTGATAATGCTCAGGTGGTAGAGGAAAAGCAGAGGGTGGCCGAAGAGAAGCAGAAAGCCGCTGAAGCGGAGATTTACCTACTGAAGCACCGGCTGCACTCTGCCACCATTGAGATCGAGTGGCCGGGGAGCGGCCGAGAACGCGAGGAAATCGCTCACCAACGAGACGCTGAGGCAGCACATCTGAGGGCGGCGGTGACCGAGGCCGAGAAGAAGGCCACTGAGGCCAAGAAGAGGGCCACCGAGGCCGAGGAGAAGGCCGCCGAGGCCGAGAAGAAAGCGAGGCCGTAGAAGATTTTAGGAAGTCCAAGGCCTTCAATAGGGAGCTGGCTGAGACAATTGCATTTGCATACGAGGGCGGCTTCCAAGATTGCAAGGAAAAAATACGCAGACTCTACGGCCTCGAGGGAATTGAAGAGCTGGAGCCGGACGAAGTTCCCGAAGATGATGGCTTAGCTCCGCTGAACCCTAGTTTCTTTTGCTTTCCTTGCTTTGTATCAAGTCCGACTTAAATCGGCAATTTTGTAAACTATTGCTATTAATGGAATTTTGACCCATGATGCTCACGACTTGCACCATAGTCAGGTTTTCTAGCGAATAAGTCGAAACGAATCGAATTCCAATGACTAGACCACTCGACCATACGCAGGATGTTGCCAGAGCAGTGCCAAGGGAGAACTCCAACACGATCTTGGTCTAGGACACAGCTAGGAAGTCAGGAGAGCTGATGTGGGATCAGGTTTGTGTACCGATGCAAAGTCGAACATGTTCGATGCGAAGTCGAGCTAAGTGCCGACGGAGTCGAGATAAGTGCCGACGCGGAGTCGAGCTAAGTGCCGATGCGGAGTCGAGCCAAGTGCCGACGGGGTCGAGCTAAGTGCCGATGCGAGTCGAGCCAAGTGCCGACGCGGGTCGAGCCAAGTGCCGAGTGGAGTCGAGCTAGGTCGACGCGGGGTCAAGCCAAGTGCCGACGGGGTCGAGCTAGTGCCGACGCGAGTCGAGAGTGCCGACACGAGTGAGCCCAGTGCCGACGGAGTCGAGAGTGCCGATGCGGGGTTGAGCTAAGCAGAGTAGGGTTAAGTGCCGACGGAGTCGAGCTAAGTGCCGCGAAGTCGGGCTTAAGTGCGAGGGGAGACTCGGGCTTAGAGTGCCGACGCAGAGTCGGGCTTAGAGTGCCGATGGGAGGCTCGGGCTTGGAGTGCCGATAGAGAAGAGCTTAGAGTGCCGAGGGGAGACTCGGGCTTAGAGTGCCGACGCGAGTCGGGCTTAGAGTGCCGAGGGAAGACTCGGGCTTAGAATGCCGCGGAGTCGGGCTTTAGTGCCGAGGGGAGACGGGCTTAGAGTCGCGGAGTCGGGCTTAGAGTGCCAAGGGGAGACTCAGGCTTAGAGTGCCGACGCGGAGTCGGGCTTAGATTGCCGAGGGGAGGCTCTGGCTTGGAGTGCCGATGCAGAGTCGGGCTTAGAGTGCCGAGGGAGGCTCTGGCTTGGAGTGCCGAGCGGAGCCGGGCTGAGTGCCGAGGGGAGACTCGGGCTTAGAGTGCCGCGGAGTCGGGCTTAGATTGCCGAGGGAGGCTCTGGCTTGGAGTGCCGACGGAGTCGGGCTTAGAGTGCGACGGGAGGGCTTGGAGTGCCGACGCAGAGCCGGGCTTAGAGGGAGAAGCAGGATTACTCAAAGTCATGTCAGTGAGAATATTCCGAATAGTACCCTGGTAGACAGGTTCAAGCTAAGGAAATTACTCAAAGTCATTGATAATACCGGCGTAGGTTGTCTGCGTTCCAAGTGGGGGAGAGGCTTCCCGTCTAGCCCCTCGACTTTGTACGCTCCAGGTGAAACGCTCCGTGACTCGGTAGGGTCCTTCCCATCTTGGCGCTAGCTTGCCTCCTTCCATCGGCTTTGAAACTTCAGCTCGCCGGAGGACTAAGTCCGGGGCGGAACGTCTTGGGAAACTCGGGCATTGTAGTACCTGGCCCCCCTGACGGAAGGCCGCCATCCGGAGCGCGCTCGGTCTCGTAGTTCCTCCACTAGGTCGAGGTCGGCCCGCAGCTGATTTGGGTTGTCGCCCTCACTGTACGACTCCGTCCGAGGGCTCGGGACACCTATCTCCATCGGAATGACAGCTTCAGACCCGAAAACCAGGCTGAAAGGAGTCTCTCCGGTGGGGGCTCGCGGCATTGTGTGGTAGGCCCACAGCACACTGGGGAGCTCTTCCACCCACCGTCCTTTACAGTCGTCTAGCCGGCCCTAAGTCCTTGAAGAATAGTGCGGTTGGTCACCTCGGCCGCGCCGTTGGTCTGGGATGCCCCACAGAGGTGAATCGCTGATGAATGCCTAGCTCGGTGCAGAACTCTCGGAAGGCCGTGTTGTCAAACTGCCGGCCGTTGTCAGTGACGAGGGTGTGCGGCAACCCGAACCGGCACACTATAGATTTCCAGAAGAAAGATCTCACCTTGCCCTCGTGATCTTGGCGAGTGCTTCGGCCTCGATCCACTTGGTGAAATGGTCGACGGCTACCAGAGGAATTTGCGCTGACTGAAGGCTGGAGGGAATGGTCCCAGGATGTCCATACCCCACTGGGTGAAGGGCCAAGGTGCAGCAAGGGGGGTCAGCTGGGACGCCGGTTGGCGCTGGACGTTGGCATGGCGTTGGCAACTGTCACATCTTTTGACGAGCTCGGACGCATCCTCCCTCATTGTCAGCCAGTAGTATCCTTGTCGCAAGGCTTTGTACGCCAGAGCTCTGCCCCCCAGATGACTCCCGCATACGCCTTCATGTATTTCTCGCAGGATGTAGTCTGCTTCCGTGGGGCCGACGCATTTGAGGACGGGTACGAGAATGATCTTCGGTAGAGCTTTCCTTCCATTATAAGAAATTTTGGGGCCGCCGCTTGAGTAGCTTGGCCTCGGCCAGGTCTTCAGGGAGGGCGTCGTTGGTGAGATATGGACATAAGCGTCCATCCAAGAAGGCTCTTGCTCGACTGGCAGGGCTTCTTCTGTTGTTTCGATACTTGGGGCTTCCAGATGCTCTATGTAAGCTTTTCCCAACGTCCCGTCGACTGAGGTAGTGAGCCGGGACAGGGCATCAGCTCTGGCGTTCTCCCCTCGAGGAATGTAGCTGACGCTGAAGTAGGCTAAGGGAGAGGCTTGCGACTGCACCATACTCAAGTAACGGGACATAGTAGGATCCCGCGCCTCGTACTCTCCTGTGATTTGGCCAGTGACTAGCTGGGAGTCAGTGAATGCTCTAAGGTGCTTCACCCCGAGCTCCCGGGCCAACCTTATTCCAGACAATAGGGCCTCATACTCGCCTGATTGTTGGTGGCTGGAAAGAGAAAGCGGAGAGCGCACTCGGTTACAACTCCGTCCGGGTTAGCCAGGATGAGGCCCGCTCCGCTCCCTTGGGAATTTGACGCTCCATCCACATGAAGGATCCATTCATCCTCTCCGGTCCCAGGAGTTGAGGGGTTTGCATGGGACTCTTCTGGTTGCTCCTCGCCCCAGGTGCATTTGACCAAGAAATCTGCCAGGACCTGAGATTTCATAGCCGACCGGGGACGGAAAGATAGGTCGAACTCTCCCAGCTTGAGCGCCCACTTTGCCAGTCGGCCCGAAGTGTCCGGACGAGCGAGAATCCTTGAGTGGTTGGTCCATGACCACCGCGATCGGATGAGCTTGAAAATAGGTCGGAGGGCTGGGCGGAGACAATCAATGCGAAGATAATCTTCTCGATTCTCGAATACCTGGTCTTCGCATCGTGAAGCACCTTGCTGGTGTAATACACCGGCTTTTGTGTTTGTCGGCGTTCATGCAAACCAGCACGGAACTGACAGCTTCGGAGAAGCCGAGGTACAGAAGAAGTTCTTCTCCATCCTTCGGCTTGGACAGCAGCGGCGGGGTGGATAGAAATTCTTTCAGTCCCTCGAAGGCCTCCTGGCACCCCTTCGTCCATTCGAATCCGTTGACCCTGCGCAGTGCCTTGAAGAAAGGCAAACATCTCTCAGTGACTTGGATAGAAAATGGCTCAAAGCGCCACCCTTCCCGTCAAGCGTTGCACTTCCTTCTTGTTGGCGGGAGACTTCATGTCCAAGATGGCTCGGACTTTATCGGGGTTCGCCTCGATTCCACGTTGGGTCACCATGAAACCCAAGAACTTGCCGGCTATCACCCCAAAGGCGCACTTGCGAGGGTTCAGCCTCATCTGGTATCGGCGGAGGTTGCCGAAGGTCTCCGTCAGGTCGGCGATATGGTTGGTGGCGCGAACGCTTTTTGTCAGCATGTCCACGTATACCTCCATGTTGCGTCCGATTTGGTCCTCAAAGATTTTGTTCATTAGCCTTTGGTAAGTGGCCCCCGCGTTCTTCAGTCCGAACGACATCACCTTGTAACAGTATAGTCCCTTCTCAGTTATGAAAGAAGTAGCTTCCTCATCTGCCGGTTCATCCTGATTTGGTTGTACCCAGAGAAGGCATCCATGAAACTAAGGGTCTCATGACCGGACGTAGTCCACCAGTTGGTCGATCCGAGGCAAAGGAAAACTGTCCTTGGGGCATGCTTTGTTGAGGTCCGTGAAGTCTACACACATCCTCCAGTTTCCGTTGGCCTTACGGACCATCACGACGTTAGCCAACCAATCGGGGTAGTGAACTTCCCGGATGTGGCCCCAGCTTTGAGCTTGCGGATTTCCTCGTCAATGGCCTTCTGTCTATCTGGGGCGAAGCTCCTCTTCTTCTATCGAACGGGCCGGCATTCTGGCTTGAGGTTGAGCCGATGAGTGATTATCTCCTTAGGGATGCCTGGCATATCAGATGACGACATGCGAAGATGTCGGAGTTGGCACGCAGGAAAGCAAGGAGCCGATCGCGCCTCTTCGGAAGTAGTGCTCCGATCTGGATGGTCCTCGTCGGGTCCTCCCCAAGGGAAGGTTAGGAGGTGCTCGGCTGGCTCCCCTCTCCTCTCCAAGTCTCGGGGTCGAGCGGTTCAGGCGCTGCTGCCGACACCGTCTCTTGCGGACTGGGGCTAAGTGGTAGCAGAGCGGCAGGCTCTGTTCTCCCTTCATTTCTCGACCCCTTCGTCGGTGGGGAACCTCACCAGCAATCTCTTGGTGGATATAACAACATCCAGTAAATTCAAGCCAGGCCATCCCAAGATAGCATTGTAAGCCAACGGACCCGGACCACCAGGAAGTTTATGACTACCGTGCTCTGACGCGGTGGAGTCCCAGCTGTGACAGGGAGAGCGATCTCCCCTTCGACGCTCACAGAATCTCCGGTAAAACCCATTAGAGGCGTGGTGACGGGTTGAAGAGAGGAGTTAGACAGGTTCATCCGAACAAAAGCCTCGTAGCTCAAAACATCAACAGAACTTCCACTATCTACTAAAATTCTCTTTACAGGGTGTTTGGCTATTGTCATAGACACGACGCTGTCGTCATGTTTGTTAACTACCCCATCCAAGTCCTTCCTAAAGAAAGGAATTACAGAGTCTAACCCCTCATGTCGTCTTTTTGAGCTTGCCTGCCCTCCAGGAAATCATGGCTATCGTCTTTTCCGTCGGGGTGTTGTCCACGCCGATCTGAGGTGCAGGAGGCCGATGGACCCGGAGCAGGGGGGTTTCCTCTTCGAACGAACTTGCCTAAGTGACCTGTTGGACAAGTTCTTCAATGGCCTTTTTCAAAAGGCGGCAGTCTTCAGTGTCATGCCATAATCTCGATGGTACCGGCAGTAGAGTTCCTTGCTGCGAGGAACCCCCGGCTTCATGGGGGTGGGCGTTGGAAGTAGGGCTCGTCCTCGATCTCCAACAGGATGTGAGAAACTGGAGCGAGGAGAGGGGTGAACTGCTCCTTGGGAACGAGCGTTTGAGGCCGGTTGTCCGAGCGACGAGGTGGCTCATGCTTTCTGGATTGTCCGGCAGGTTCCATGGATATTGGCTTCTTGCTGGAACCTTTGTCGGCCTCCCTTCTAGAAGAGTCCGCTTCGTCGGTGCGAATGTACTTCTACGCCCGGCTCAGCAGTTCGGCATAGGAGCTGGGAGGCTTCTTATCCAGGGAATAGGCAAATCTGGAAGGACGAAGCCCTCGCTTCAGGGCTAGGGTGGCTACAGAGTCCTCCAAGTTATAAACCTCGAGCGTGGCCTCCTTGAACCGAGCAAAAATCCTTCAGAGTTTCGCCGCTCCTTTGCTGGACAGCGAATAAACTATCAGCCACTCGAGGGATCTTCCGGCATGCATCAAAGTGGGCCAGGAAAGATCGCTCGAGTTGTCTGAAAGAATTGATGCTGCGGTGGCAAACGGGAATACCATGCTCGCCGCCTTCCGAAGTGTGGCCGGAAAGGCAACACACAGAGAGAGTCGTCGCCCCCTGGACTTGCATGAGGACCTTGTAGCTCTCCAAGTGGTCCAGAGGATCCGTCGTGCCGTCGTACGGGTCCAACTGGGGGAGACGGAACCAAGGTGGACCGGCTCCTCCATGATGCGGCAAGAAAGCGGGGGACGGTGGTCGTAGTTCCGTGAGGGTTGGCGATCCGGCGACTAAGCTCCTCCAATCGCTGATGATACTCATCAAGCCGTTCGGTCCGACGAGCGGCCTTCCTGTCGGTGTCTTCTTTAGAGGAGTCGGAAGAGGAGGATGGGGAAGACCACCGGTGCAGGGAGTGCACATGCCTTGGTTCCTTCTCTCCATTCCGCCGGTGGGAGCGATCAGAATGGGAGAGAGATCGTCATCGCTTTGAGGTCTCCCGATGGTGAGGTTCAGGGAGCGAGTGGTGGGAAGCCTCAGGAGGAGTCCTGCCCTGATGAGGTTGACTGGCTCCATGACCCTCCTCATGAGGCGAGGGGGTTGAGGTGGCAATGGCATGGCGGCGAAGCAATGTTCCTGCAGTCCCGCACCACCGTCATCAGATCTTGTACCTGATTGGTCAGGACGTCAAGCCGATCGGCTTGGCTAGCCTGTGGTGGCGCAAGAGGCGGAACATGGAGGTTGGCCTCCGATTGCTCAGCCCGCGGGAGGCGTTCCCCGGCATGGCTGGTGGAGGCTTCCTGAGCTCGCGTCGTTACCATCGTCTCCCTTGCAGAAGTTGAGGGTCGCAGATGCGTGAAGGTAAACGTCTGTCTGCCGGCCCCCCTTCCTGGCGCGCCAATCTGTTGCTGCCAAATCACTTGCGGTGAGCGCCGGTGGGCGGAGATCTCCGCAGGTCATCGGAAGCGTCAAGGAGCACCTTCTTCCTCCGGTAACCTGCAAGAAGTCCGGGCCGGTAGTTTCGCGGGGACCCTCCGATGCTCAAGTCAGTGGCTGGTAGAACAGTGTTTTATGAGAGAGTAGAGATTCAGTCCCCCCCTTGTTGTGAGTCGGGGGTACTTATATACCTGTTAGGGAGTCCCTTTTACCCTTTGTTGAGTAGCTGTCGAATCCCGTTCTGTTAGGATTGTCCTCGCAGGCGGCTGGCAGGCGCAGTCGTTAAGCATGCATAGATAATGATGACTGCGTAATACGTGGGTAACCGCCCATGATCTCAGTAAAACAGATGAGCGAGATATGCGGCGGTTGGTGCCTCAAATCCCTAGGTCCGGTATCGAGATTGGCTCCACTATATTAGAAAAACGGGTAATGTTGAGGCTGAAGCCAGAGGCCGAGGCCGAAGCTAGGGGCCGAGGCCGAAGCCAAGGGCCGAGGCGAGGGTGAGGCCGAGGCCAAGGCCAAGGGCCGAGGCGAGGGTGAGGCCAAAGCCAGAGGGGGGCCAGCTAGGGGCCGACACTGGAAACGAGCTATCAACTCATCTGGTTCCAAAAATTACGCAAAGTGTTATACTGTCACCCAAGGGAAATGATCAGCCACATCAGAATCACTTGAATCCAAACCTTGTGGTCAAGTCGTCCACCCTATTCCGAGGCCAGAATCAAACGGAGCTAAAAGCCAAGGTAATGTTCTTGCCCAACGTAGGCGTCAAGAAATTAAGATTTATTTATCAGACTTTGGACTTAGAAGAACGCATTGACATTCTTGGAGACCAACTGGGGTCAAAGACAAAATTCTGAGTTAGAAAACTACTTTGTATTCAAGGTTTCTATAGTCATCTCGGACCAACCAATAACAAATTCAAGCGAATAGCCGAATATGCTAACTTGCATATTGATTATATATATATATATATATATTAAGGACCACTTTCAACAGCAGCAAGAACGGCTGAGTCTTAATTTCAGATTAACTGAATTAGTTGGACGGGTTTTTTTTTTTTTTATTTCCTCATCTAATTTTTCTTTTTTTTAGATACGAAATATTTTAATTTTTTATTATTTCTTTAATGTAACTTTTAACCCATTTAATTTTTATTGTTTTTTAATATAATTTTTAACCATCTCTATTCCTCTTTGATTTTATAATATAAAAATATTAATTATCACATGATAATCCTTAAATCAAACTATCGCACCTCAATCCTTATTTGGATTGAATGCATGATATAACCGCATAATTTTTAGTATAACTTAGGAGTGATGCAAGACTATATCATGCACTAAATCCAAATAAGGATTAGAATGTGGGAATATAATGGTATTAGAGCTAATTCAAAAAACGTTGATGAGTAAAAGAAAAAACTCATCATAAGAGCAAAGAGAAAGCCGTCAAAATATAAAGCCATCTCTATAGCATATCACACTTGGGTAGATAAAGTCTAAATATCTTGTAATATGCAACAAAATAAGATAAAAATTGTAAAGTTTAAGAGCTTGTAATTTTAAATTCATCTGTTACTAATTAAGTTTGACTCAAGCTTTTAATACTTTGTAAATTTGGTTCAATAATAAATTAATTAGACTAATAGATAGGCTTGGCATATTCGCAAGTAGATTTATAGCGAGTATACAATTTTAATTATATGAATATGTAAAAAAAATTATTAATAACTATTTTAAGATAATTAATCATGATTTTATTAAAAAATAAAAAAATGTTGCATGAATCATTTCATGGAAAGGATAAAATAATTACTTCTGTCATAAAACACGTAAAGAAACCCTTGTAGATGTGCCAATATAGAACCTTTTCCAAATAAAAAAGGAATAAATTATTTTTTTGATACAATATAAAAACCAAGGATGATTACTGAAAACACTAACCGCATATTAAATATATATTTTTGCTAATTGATTGGCTCACTCGCTTAAGTTAGATGTTGGGATATCAATAGCTTGGATTTAAATCGCTCCCAAACCTCAATTTGATCAGATTTTTTTTTTCCGCTTTAAAAAATTATATATATATATATATATTCATTTTGGTCATCAAAATAATTTGAGGTTTGGTGCATCGATTTAATGTAGGGGAGACAAAATTCTAAGGTATTTGGTAGCAGATAGTTATCCCATCAGATAACTATGTTTGATACATGTTTTGAATGCTAATCTATATTATAGTGATAATCTAGATTAGGAAGAGATGATGCATCCTTCTCTATCAATCTCACTAAAACCTTTGTATGGAAGATTCCGAGACATATCCTCTTCCTTAGTCGGCCGGATTTAGCATGTTGTGATCTAGTGGCCTAAGGTACGCCGCGAAACTTCTTTCGATCAATAGCTTTCAGCATTCTCATCGAACGTTTTGAATATTATTTATAAATATACTTTTTTAAAATATTATTATTTATAAATATAATTTTTTTAAATTAAATATATAATAATATATAAATTTTTAATAAATATAATATATTATTGTTGCATGAACTGTGTATATCAAACATAATAATTAATATTATTAATAATCTATCAAATAAGAACAATTCACGGATCAGAAGGGCAGCTCGTCTAACAGCCCTTGATTGCGTTGCCGTCCACGGCGGATATGCTCCCCGCGTCGCCCGACGGAATCGGCTCTCCACCCCTCGCCCTTCCAACGGTCACTGACCACTAGCACTACCCCTAACCCCACTCCCGCTCCCACTCTGCCCCTCCTTCACGCCTGCTCTAACTATTTCCCCCGCTCCTTTTGAACGCCCCCAAACCACGCTCTTGATTGAAAGGAACCCTAGCCAAGAGAGAGACGAAGAACGCTGGATTCGATGGCGAACGCGAACGGGCCATTGAGAGAGGAAGGGCAATCGGTCCCGCAGGCGACGAATCCGATCGTGACACCTCTCCTCACCGATCTCTACCAGTTCACCATGGCCTACGCCTACTGGAAGGCCGGCAAGCATCTCGATCGAGCAGTGTGAGACTCTCCTTTCAATCCCTCCCCTGTTCTCTTCTCTTCTTTGATTGGTTAGGTTCTCTTCTTGGTGATGATTTGGTGTTCTGCCCCGTGATTTGAATTCTTTCTTAGCTCAATTTTATAGCCGTTGCTTCTGTGACCGTGATTAGGTTCTACTTATGAATCATACCTGGTGTTATACTAAGATTTTCTTAATTGCACACCCTGAACTTTGGGGAGGCTCTCTAAGTAATCTTACGGTGGAGGTCTCCATTTATATTTTTTTATCCAACATTACCAACATTGGTTTTGATGCATAAACATTATATTCGCTTGGTTGAGATGGGCTTTCTGTGTGAAAGTATGTTTTTTTCTTCCTCCTGTTATACTCTTTCCTTTTTTTAATGTTCTTCGATTTTGTATTTCTAATATTTAGAAGGCATGGATTTTAATATTTGAAAGGATTAATGTCCATTATACAGAATATACTTATGAATTATAATGGTGAATTGTTGAATGCTGCTATTATGGTTCTTTAGGAGTTGGATGTTTTATGGTAGAGTAAAATACTGTATTTGATAATTAGGTACAGATTTCATTCAGTATTTTTTGTAATGGAAAATATCAAAGCAGTTGCTTGAGAGAAGTTCATAGGATTGGGGTCACAAGCTTTTTACATCACAGCAATTTCTTGCCAGGCATCTCTATCATTACCAGTACTTGGCTCCACATAATTTCTTTGTCTCAGGGAACATCTTGCGGTATGGTTAGTAATATATGAAGACAAAAGCGTCCATGCATTGCTTCATTCCTTTCTCTAATAGAGTCTGAATGCATTACAATGACCAATGGTATGATATATGAGAAAATCAGAAGTTGATTATGGCTTGACAAGCTGCATAGTTCTTAACTTACAAATTTGAAGGAATAGCATGGACAGGCTACATAGATTTACTGTAACTTTGTAAAAATGCTCTCATATATGGTAGTTGTTTCATGAAGATGATACTACAAGATTGGTGGAAAGTTTAAATGCAATGATTTATGAATTGCCTAATAAAAAATTAAGAGTATTTAGGTTATGCCTTATCTAAATCTGTAGTTGATGTTTATAATTTTTTTTTAAAATGTGTTTGAGACACCAAGGATTAGTCAATTTGTTTTGTGGATGGCGTGGGCTTTCACATTCCATTTCCTGGATCATGTCCTCACTTACACTTAAGAGACTGTGTAGTACATTGGTTTAGGGCTGCATATGTGCAGCTTTGGACCTTGAAAGTTAGGATTTTAGAGGTGGGAAATTTTAGGGTCTGCTGTACAAAAGTCAGAATTAGTCACAAGATTAGGAAGAAAACAGGGATCAATAATTCCTTTGGAATGTGTCTAGTGTCACTAAGTAGTGATATATAGTTACTTCTAAGGTTTTATGAACAGGCAAAAGCTTTTGAAGTGTTTTCTTGTGTCAGTAAGTGATGGCAAGGCTTCTACTGGCCTTAAGGAATCAAAGTGATTCAAAACAAATTGATAAGAAATCTAAATACAATCAGATTAAGCCGAGGTGTTAACTGCAGAAAATGGATAGTAGACAGAAAGAACAATAGGAAGAAAATACAAGATGTAGAATAAGGGGTGAAGAATATAGGTTAACTATTAGTAGAGTTGGTTGGCGCCCCACCCCTAATAAAACCTTAGATACTTATAGAGAGAGAGAGAGAGAGAGAGAGAGAAACTTTGGCTTTCTTCTTTCTTTCGGTCAAATTAACTCATGTAGAGGGCACCAACTTTACAACCCTTATATAAACTCAAAATCCCAACAACATTAGTTCTTGAATGAATTCTAGCCATCAATAAAGGTCTCTTATAAATTTCCACAAACACACCATGAATAGTTCCCCCACTCTAGTGCACAATGTACTGGTGAGTAGTGCCTGCTACAATGATGACAAGTCTCTTTAAACATTACCAGAACACTTTCTGAAAATTATGGACTCTTGTGGAATCTTTAAAGTGTGAAAGTATGGGTCAGTGGATAAAAATTAAAGCATTGATGAACACTGATCTTGTGCCTAGAACTAGGATGCAACCTGAACAATAAAGTGGCACAGCTATAGCTATCATTTTGGTATCCAACTGGCAGTGTAAGTTGACCATACTCAAAATTTGCTTGCTTCTCCTCCTATATTTTCAAGTTTTATGTGTATATTTGTGAATCCATAGATTAGTGATTTTGTAAGCTTAGCTTCTTCATTTTTTCTTTGACATGTGCCTATCTAATTTGATTTTGTTATAAATTTACAGTTTTGAGACCATAGGTTTTCTTTAGGCTTGGCTTCATATTTCTATATGTTAGTTTTTAAGATGCTCCTTAATTGATTTGCTGTTTTACTTCATTATCTTAGATGCTGGGCACTCTATGAAAGGATTTGTGGGCATGTATATCTCTAGCTACATTGGTTATATGTTTATATTTGTGTCAGGTTTGATTTGTACTTCCGAAAAAACCCATTTGGTGGTGAATACACAGTCTTTGGTGGTCTTGAAGAATGCATAAGATTTATAGCTAATTTCAAATTAAAGGAAGAGGAGATTTCATTCCTGCGCTCAGTTATGCCTACATGTGAGGTATGGTTTGCTAGTCATGCTGCTAATAGTCTTATTTCAGATATTAATAACAATTAAATACAAGTATAATATTTAGGAAGTCTACCTGTTTATAAAGAACTTGTGTTTCTCTCATTAGAATTTTTCTGCTAGATCATTCAGTTTAATATAAGCAGCTCTATTTCTTTACTTCTAAGCTGCGTTTGGTTCCCAAATATTGTTAAGCAGCATGTTTGGATAACTCTATTTGAATGGGTCCTATTTCTTGTTTATCAGTAAAAACTATTCAGCTCCTTGCTTTCAAATAGTTTTAAACAGGTTAAAATTGAATAAATGCCATAAAGGTGCTTTCCAGTTTTTCTGGAATTCAGAAAATGTGCCTGATAATTAGAGTTTTATTCTAGAACCAATAATGTTGTTTGGCTGAATAAATTTGAATAAAGCTGAAGAAGCGAACTTTATACAGGTTTATTCGTGTTTATTCAAGATCCAGACAGGGGTTTTGTAACAGACAATTAAACCAGGGTAATGATAAAAACCCATGCATGGAAATTTATCTGAGACCACCACCACTACTAACTGAAAACGGATGATGTTCGCTATCTAATTAGTGTTATCTGAGACTCCTCCCAACCTAGGCTTTCTAGGTTGAACCTTCTTTTGGATTTTCTAGTTCCATAACACTGAAGAAATATTCTTCATATTGGTGTTTGAATTACCAAACATATTTAAAAAAGGAGTTACCAAAAGGTACATAAAATTGATAAAAGATATGTATGATAGAGCAATAACTATTGTTAAAATAACAATAGGAGAAACTAGTGAGTTTTTAATTATTGTAGGTTTACATCAAGGATCTGCTTAAGTCCGTATCTTTTTGTATTAGTTATGGATGAATTAACTAAACATATTCAAAATGATATCTCATGGTGTATGTTATTGTTGATGATACAGTGTTGATTGATGAAACTAAATATGGAGTAAATGCTAAGCTAGAGATTTGGAAAGAGGCTTTAGAATCTAAAGGTTTTTTTAGAACTAAAATTGAATACTTGAAATGTAATTTTAGTGGGAGTAAAAATACAAATGAAGAAACAGTGAAGATTGTAAGCCAAGAGATATAAAGGAGTGAAAAATTTAGGTATTTGGATCAATTATCCAGCAAGAAGTGAATTAGGTGAAGATGTGAATCATAAGTTAAAGTATGGTGGATTAAATGGAGTGCTTCGGAGTATTGTATGATCGGTGCATCCCATTAACATTGAAAGAAAAATTTATAAAACCGCTATTAGGTCAGTTATGCTATATGGAACAGAGTGTTGGGTAATACTGAAACAACATGTGAATAAATCAAGTGTAACAGAAATACGTATGTTAAGATGGATATGTGGTAAAACTTTAAAAGATAGAATTAGAAATAAATATATAAGAGAAATGATAGGAGTAGCCTCAATTGAAGATAGAATGAGAGAAAATCAATTACGGTGGTTTGGACATATACAATGAAGACCTTTAAATGCTTCAATTAGAAAGAGTGTTCTTTTAACAATCATGGTAAAGATAGAGGTAGAGTTAAACTAATATGGATAGAAATAATTAAAAAAGATGTAACTATTTGTAATTTGAATGACGATTTAGTCCTGAATAGAGAAGAGTAGAGGAAGCAGATTCATGTAGCTGACCCCATGTAGTTGGGAAAAGGCTTTTAGATGAGTTGAATTGAGTTGAGTTGAGAATTGGTGTTTGAATTAAAGAAAATCCATTTTGTTGCTTCCAAGGTCATTTTTCATTTGATGGAACAGGTCTACTGCCTCTTAGGCCAAACTTTAAGAGTTAAGGAAGCCATGTTTAAACACCAAAGCTCAATGGGCATCTTTTTAATAGGAACCACATGAAATTATATCTTTTAGTGGAACAATATAAGAATTATATCTCTAACAATTGACATCCATCAATTAAGAGGATGTCCAGATTTGGTACTGTTGCTATAATTTTTCTTAGATGGTGCTCAATATTAGGATTTTGGTTAAAGAACTTTATGTATGCCATGCTCTGGTGCTATTTTTGCTTTCAAAAAACTTGAGTTCAGGAAATGAAAATAATACAAAGTTTTGAGATCGAGGGCGTCTCTAAGAAGTTTCCTTGATGAAAAAAGGCCTTGAGAAATACAAGAAGGAAATAATTTAGAGTGTTTGTTGCAGAATGGTAGGCAAAGAAAATACAAGAGAAAGAATAATATCTTAAAAAATACATACAAAATAATGATAACTCAAGGATTCTTCAATATATGCAAGTCAAGCATGGTGTGACTGAGAAATAACTCTACTAATCTTTGACTTGTTGCAATATTTGAATTTTTTTGCATCTTTGTTGTTTCTGCATGTTGAGAGATTATTATAATCCCATTGTTTGTGCTAACTAACTCTTATTTTTGGTGTATTGATAGCATATAAGGAAGCTTAAGTGACCTTATTTTTTTGATAAATGCATTATGATACAAGTATATGTTTACTCCAGAATGCCACTGTTGCATAAATCATTCTTGAAAATATTTTTTTCCAGGATGGTTTCTTTGACTATCTCAGGGCAATTGACTGCTCAGATGTTGAGGTTTATGCTATTCCTGAGGGCTCTGTTGTGTTTCCTAAGATTCCCTTGATGAGAATTGAAGGACCAGTTGCTGTGAGTATCATTGAATAATTGCCAATTTTCTGGAACTGACCGATCTTTAATTATGCATCACATTTTAGTTTGTCATTTCATGATATGGTTGCACAAAATTGTGCTTTTGGATGCTATCATTCTAATATTTCTGTTAAGGCACCTATAATTCCAATAATCCCAGGTGGTTCAGCTGATTGAAACTCCATTTGTGAATCTTGTCAACTATGCCTCATTAGTTACTACAAATGCTGCAAGACACCGATTTGTTGCAGGAAAGTCAAAAACTTTACTTGAATTTGGGCTTCGGCGGGCACAAGTGGGTATCTTTTTTGCTAGTATTTTCATTCTTGTCAAAGCTTAATATATTTTTTTGTCTTATCATTTTGTTCTTTCTCAATCTTATGCTTAGGGGCCTGATGGGGGAATAAGTGCTTCAAGATACTGCTATATGGGAGGTTTTGATGCAACAAGGTTTATTCTGTTGAAAAGTGAATGCTATGTCATCAGGGTCTTACCATTCTGATTTTTTATGTGGCTAAATGGTCTCATCCAGTTGGATCTTTATTAGTAAAACTTATTATGCCCACATTGTGCAAATGAGTGTAAATTTATAATGCTAATTTTGACAATATTATGAGATGAATTTCTTCTAGCAGAAAGTTGAACATAATAAATTGATTATGACCTGACTCCCTAGGTTAAACCTAATTAGACATTGCTGCTAGAAGTGTTGAAGAAGTAATGCTATAATGACCTAGGACCTCATCCTAAAAAACCAGCCAGAAGGTATTTGTATAGATTCCTTGGCCGTATAAAAGCTCCCAAGATCTCTCTAGCGCATAACTGATATAGGACTAAATATACACTTGCATGGGTCCTCATATGTGAACAAATTTAGTTACAAGGCAATATGATAATAATTGTAAATTTTAATGGCCTTGGGGACACATAAAACATGTTAAAACCTGATCTGCTTCATTTTCCCTTGAAGGAAGTAGACCATGACAGTAAAACAATAACAATTCAAGACAAATAAGTAGAAGAAGATATTTAGAAGTAGATGAGTAGAAAGAAGAGAAGAAAAAGTTAAGAGGGGAAAGTTCTATTGGCTTGCTTTAGTCTGGTTAAATAACTGGTCCCTGATTTTTTGGCTTATTAGTAATAGGACAACCACTCATTAAAAAATGTCTAATAAGTTGGCAGGTTATCTAAAACCTGTTTCACTACTTATAATGGGTCCAGAACCCAGTGGTTAAGGTCCATTAACTGGGAACCATATATAACAATAATTTTGCACAATGAAAAAAGATCTTTAAAAATTCTTTATCATTCTTGAGGTGGATTTAGTGCCTTCATAGGGCGATGAACCTCGGTGCAAAAGAAAGTATTCTTGGAAACTATAGTATAGAGATGCATGTAGTTCTGTCATTGCCAATACTGGAAGTATGTTTAATGAGATTCTAATTTCTAACATGCTTTTTTATGATCCTTAAAAAAAAAGATCCTCCTAGGTCCTAGATTGAAACTTAAAAGCTTGTCAGCGGAACTGTAAAACTATAGGCTTTCTGTAACTTGTCCCATTGATAAAATAAAATATTCCCCTCTAAGTAATTTATATTTTTTTATAAATTAATTCCACTGTCAAACTTAGTAAATGTACTAGTTGAAGAAAACTTTTTTTTTCTGATGTGCATAGGAATCCACGGTGAAAATTACAAATTATTAACAATTTACAGACTGTAAAAATAGGTTAATTATCTTTTCAATATATTATTATGCATGAAAATTCATTCACATGAATAGCTATAGAGTTCTTTTATTATTGTGTATGAAATTCATTTACATAAATAGCTATAGAGTTCTTTTTCTTGGAATGCAAACAGAGAGTAACACACTTTAAATTTTAGTATTCATTCATATAATGGATAATTCAGATTTCCAGTTCTTTGAAAAAGTAAGTATATGTAAGGTAAAAGGAAGGATGGTACAGTGCATAAGGCTCTCATTATTGCAGGTTCTTGGGAGGGTCATATATAAGTAGCCTTGCACCTATGTGCAGCGAAGTCTATGACCTATAAGTCACAATAGAGCAGCCTTATTGTTGCACCAAGACTCACCCTCAGTATATTGCACCAAGACTCACCCTCAGTATATATAAAATACAAAAATTATAATTATTCAGTTTAATAAGTCTTCAAATAAGTTACCCTCTCCTTAAACCTGTAAATATTTTGTTTGCTAAGATCAAATAATAATGGATAAGGATTATGGTGATGATTTAATTTCAGTTTTAAAATGGTTTTCTTGGATAGTCGCATGGTCTGCTATACTGGTACATACTGCCCCTACTAGACATACTATATTGGTATCAGTATAACATATTGAGATTTGGTACCCACTGGTACTGAGTCTTAGTATGCTGAATCGATCCACTTACCAAATGTACCAACACTGTACTCTTGTGGTATAAGTATGGAGTCTAGTATCAAGGCGGCGAACCTTGGATAGTAGAAATATGATAGTCAATTTTAAAATACATGACATCTAATAACAAGCCATGTGAAACATCTTAGGGTCAACATGTTTTTTTTTTTTTTTGTTTTAAAAAAGAAATATTTTATATGGCATAACTTTTTATGTATGTTTTATATTAAGCTACTCTAATGTAGCATTACTCGCATTACTTGGTTTCATAGAATCTTGTAATGTAAATAAACACATCACTTAATTATAATCTCAATATAAGTTTACTTTGTTTATGCGTATAAACCAATTATTTATTTTGACTCTCTCTTTACCCTTATTTTTGGTATTCAACATATTCTTTCACTGTTTAAAGTGTTGTGCAATTGCCTCTAGCTTCAGCCCTGAACTTTAGCCAATGATGTATCACGAATGATGGGCTAAGTTTTGATAGTGTTTCACTATTTGAATTGCATTTTTCCAACCATAAGTCATAAAGCCCATTTTGTTTTGCTCCACATTTTTTCTTTCATTATTCACTTTTGGCACAAGCTCCTTTTTCTTGTAAGCTTAAGTTACCGCCACTGTACTTTGCTTAATCTGCTTCAGCTTAATAATAGAACTCAAACATATCTTTTTTTATTGATGTGTAATGAGCTTTCATGCAAATTTAATATTTGAATGCAAATCCAGACTAATATAGCATAGCTTTTGCCATGCTTGCTTGATTATGTCTTAACCATCTGTTTTTTCTTGCATTTTCTATTTTTTTGGATATCATCATTGTTGATTTGACTGATTCTGTTGTGTTTTTTAAATTCTTTCCTCATTTTATGTCAACAGCAATGTTGCAGCGGGAAGACTGTTTGGTATACCACTTCGTGGAACTCATTCACATGCCTTTGTTAGTTCCTACATGGTTGGTAGCAATACATTTTAGTGTATACCACCTATAATGTGATCTTAGGCGTGCAATTATGCATATGTTCTGGGAATGATCATGAGAATGCCTTTTCATGTAGCTTGGAATAACTCATTTTTTTGAGTTATTTCTCTCTTATAAACCTGATATGCATACTATATTGGATACTCTACTATAGTCAATGTATCATAATAATTTGGGGCATATGGTGAATTTGTTATGCAAGTCAATATGTTAGATTCAGTGTATTCCAAAGTAGTTAAAATTCCTTTACATCTCAAATAACCCAATGGCATGAGTCTGATTGTTTGCACTGGTAAATAATTGTGTGAAGATGGGCAGTAAATGTGAGTAATGAAAGGGCTTCAAATTTGTTGTGCATGAGAAATTATACATTGGGTAAATTTGGTTCTCTTGTATGTAGGACGCTGAGCTCTAACAACAGGTAAAGAAAGTAAAATGTTTTTCCCTGGAAAAAAAAAGTGAGGGTCATAGGTGGTGGTCAATCTTATCTACATTGAAGTAGGTCTTAGTGCTTGGAAAGGGTCAGAGGAGGAATTGGTGTAGATGGCAGGGATGCAATAAATTTTGTGCTCAAGATGCACTAGCAAATGAAATGATAAATGGTGAATAGGTAACATTAATGAATGCGGGCCAACGTTCCTTCATACATTAGATGTGCTTTTTGCATGAGATTCACTTTTCACTGTGAAGAATAAACTGTGTCCCATGCTGTATTGCTGTCTGATGTCACTGGTTAGTTGTTTTAATATCTTTGTGGATGGGAGATCTTGATGAGAATTCAATACCATGATGGAGGACAATTGGAAGAATGCTCTTCATTTTGGAAAGCATTTTATAACTATCATTGATTCCTTGACATAGAGATTGAAGATTAAAATTGGTCAAGCCGATTCCTAGGTACCAGGAAACTTCTGCTTAAGTTGCCACAACATCTCTTTGAAAACTTGTTCCTGCACCCACTTTTATGTGTTTCCTTTTCTAAATCCTTTTTAGGGATCCAAATCTCTGTACCCATACCTGCTCCTGCTTCATTGATATAGCAAGAATGGGAATTTGAAAAATGTCAACATATAGGGGCTATGAGATTGTGTGTCATTTTTCATATGATTGTATCGTTAAACAAGTCTCCTTTTGCCAACTAACTTGAGAAATAGGGTATCTGAGCAGTTTCATTTTGAATTTAATGTGGTTGTGCTTGTAAATTATGTATATTGTCACAAACTAGTAAACATTCTGGTTCATGTCAAGCTCTGTGATTTTGACTCTGTGGTATGCTGGCCATATTCCCTAATTCAATTACTTGATTTGTGGACCTGACTGAGCTGATGATTGATGGGTGGTTGATTGACAATAATTTTTCTTATCAAATAAAAATTGTTGGCGCCGAGTCACTTTCTTCAAACGCTGGGGAAACGGACGTCCTTCTTGCCGGACTTCTGCAAGAAAAGTCCTCGGAGACCGGATGCTCCGGTGGGGACCCTCTGACGCTCAAGTTAGTCACTTGGGAACAGACGAGAACTGACTAGCGGAAGGAAGCTAGAAAGTTAGGGTTTAACTAGTAGGAGAAGCTAGAAAACCTCAGTTCTTGGATCCCTACTTACAGTGAGAGTGTGCGCTTTTATACCTATTCTAAGATCCACCTTTCCGTTCCAAAAGATGGCTGATTTCGAGGTACCTTGTCCTATAACGGACAAAAAGGATGAGGCTAACAATGATGGGTCGTACTATCACCGTACGTGTCGGAGGTGTCCTGCGTTATCTATCAGTACGACTTCACATGTGTCCGGCGGCTGTAGCTGTACCTCGTGCGCGCCGTTGCCGGATGTGACCGCGCACAGTTATGGGCGGGTGGTGAATCGTACGTTGTAACGGGATATGGCCATGCACAGTCACGTACGTGCGATGGATCATACGCCGTTATGAGGTATGGCCTCATGCTGCTACGGATGGGCGACGGACCACGTGGGCATGCCAGGTGGCCCGAGGCTATAGGTTGCTGGGCTCAAGGGCCAGACCACGTACCGGGCACTGTTCAAGCAGTCCGAGGCCGAGAGCGAAACTCAAGGCCGAGCGCTGTTCATGAAGTCCGGGACCGGAAGGGGTCTCGGAGGTTAAGGTACTGTTCATGAAGTCCGGGACTGAACATGAAGTCCGGGACCAGAAGGGGTCTCGGAGATTGAGATATTGTTCATGAAATCGGGACCGAAGGGGGCCCAGGAGGCCGAGAGGGCCTCCGTCAGTCGCCGTTACCGTTTATTCTGACGGCGATGGATCAGCCATATAAAAATGAATGGTGACTTTTCCTTTTTGGACCTTACTTGAAGAATAGGGCAGTGAGGTGGCTTCTGATGTGCCATACAATTAGCATTGAAGATGGTTGAGTCATCCGTTGCAACGGAAAAGGTCTTCATGTAGGAAAAATGCTTGGTGTTTGGCACTTAATGTTGGCATACAATTTTCATCAACATGACATTGGTTTGGCCCCGTGACATACACATTATTTTTTAGGAATGAAAATGTAATGACACCTCAGCTGTCCCATGGGACAAGCATGCATGTAAACTTTATCCCCCTAGCATTTTTCCTTCAAGTGCAATTCACGTGTTAGATGATGATACAGTGGTTCAAAGTTGCTAATGCTAAGTGGAAAGGATATGTAGAGAGGAGTCCAAGAGGAGAGATGGGGATTGTGGTGGGTAGTTTGATGAGCATAAAGTGGGCAGCGGTCAGTTTAGGGATTAATGATGGTAGATACGTGGGATGAGATTGCGAGGAGGGCAGTTGGACTTGCTGGAAATCTCTTACAGCAAGAGCCACTAATAAGAAAATTTGGACCATTTGCAGACTAGTGATGTGGTATGCATTTGATCTGGAATGACAACAGTGGATGAGAGCAAGGACTTAATTGGAGGCATCATTCTGTAGATTTGTTAGCTTGAAAATTGTGAATCTAGTATTTTCAATTAGTCATAACTAGATATTACATTCAAATCTGTTATGGAAAAAAAGTCTAATCCAATCCCCTAACCTGATAAATTATTAAACATTATCCTTTCCAACTTCAAAGATTCAAAAAAAAAATCTAGTCCAATCCAGGGTAATCAAATGGGGAAATAGGAAGAGGAGCAAGGTGCGAAGGGAAGGGGGGAAGAGGGTTTCTGTTTTTTTTAAGTTTATAAGATCAAGACTTTCCATCATACAACTCATGATTTTTTAACCTTACTTGAATGAAATAACAATATACCCTTCTTATTATCACCTGCAATGCTGCCACTTGCATTACACATTCGAGAGTTCTTGTAATATATGTTGGCATATGCTGCTCTAACTTATTAAGTGGTTTTTTAGGGTCCTGATGAGATCATTGACAGAGCACTCTATACTCTTGATGGCACAAGCATGTGTGAAGATTTTGTTAGTCTAGTGCAAACCTGGCTCGGCAAAATTCAGGTTCTTGTGGATTTAGTTATTGTTTATATTGCTTCTATTTTTGTTGCTAGCTTCTTTGGTCTTCTTTTTCTTGTGCCTGCTGCTATATAAACTTTTAACATATTAGTAGGTCAAAATTGGATTCTATTTGTTAATGTTTTAATTGGTCTCCACTCTCCAGTAATTCTCATTTTCAATTTCTAGTTTAATCTGCATGCAAGTCATGAATTGTTCATACTTCATACTTTAATAGTGATTAGCCAAATTTTTTGACATGCCTTTTTCACTTATGGTAGTATTTAATAGTGCTTACTAATTGACAGAATTTTTTGATCTAGTCCTTGTAATAGTCAAGTAAAACCGAATTTCAATGAAATATATATATAGATATAGGGAAGATAATCTGTGTGTTTGTGTATTTAATGAGTATCAGAACATATGAAGATCCAGATGTTGATGTAAATGCTTCAGTGTTTGTTCTCCATGAAGTTGCATTGTTACAAACCAAGGAATATTATTTGCTTAAAGTCTCGATGTATGTATGCCTGAGATTTCATTAATCCCTTGAGTATTATTTTGTAATGGAGTTTCCATGTAGGGCACTGTTCTTTTTTTAAAAAGCAAAAAGAAAATCTGGACTGAGCTGCTTAAACTAGACATTTTAAGGACCTGGATGCTAGAAGAGGTTGTACAAAGAAAGGATGTCACCATTAATCAGAAAAAAGGTGAAGGAAAAAGGGGTGAAGGATTACTAGAAACAAGTTGATTAGGTTTGATTGACCATGCTAATGCTTGTGATTATCTCCTAACTGGATGCAGCTTACAAAAAGAATAACATCATTCACGTTTTGAAATTCTGAACCATGAAAATGGCCTAGATGGATTTGGGGGGAAAAAAACGCATAGTTTCCTATACCAATTGCTTCTCACCAAAAAGAAAATCAATATAAAATTAGTCTTTGAATGATAAACACATTGTTATCCCTAGATGTCTATAAGAGATCTATGCAATTCATGTTTTTTTAGAACTTCAAATTTCACATCTGTCAACTTTCGTTTATGGCTTTAAGGGCACCTGTTTATTAGTTTGTGTATTTTATTAAGTCTACCTATATAGTATTATAGCTGTCTATGTGGATTTATAGAATCCATTCTGTCAAAATAATGTTCAGTTAGCTGACCTGTATCCATATGATAAGTTGGGATGTTCACTTACAACTGTGTTATGAGTTCAAATTATGTAATGATTCCGTGGAATTGACATTGCTCCTGTAACTTATGAAATAGGGAAAAGTTATGAAGAACATTATCCAAATTAACTAATAACTTTACTTCTGGGGAGTTATGTAACTTTTCTTTTTTTATATTGAACTTTTGTGTGAAAGTTTTGATGGATATATTCATGGATTCTGGTGGATGCTTATGTGAGTTTGATGAAATAGAAAATTTCGGATAGGCAATGTTCTACAGGGGCTAGGCAGTTCTCATAGTCAAGGTGCATCATGATGTTTGGTCGTGCTTGAAGGATTGGAAAATGTCTATCACCATAGAGCTATGATACCTGGACTCATCTAAATCCCCTAGCATACATTACCTGAATCAACACAACAGCACAGTAACAAGTGCAGAGTTTATGTTTGATGTGCACACGCCTCACTCGAACACGAATTCCATGAAAGTGCACAGTAGGGGAAGCTGAAGGTAGGAGGGAGGAAAAGTGAGAGAGGAAGGGAGGAAAGGGGAGGGAGGAAAGCAGAAGGGAAGACAGAGATACCTGGGATTAGGCAGGTTGCTATGATGAAGGTCGACTAGGTTGAGGGAATGGTGCCAGCAGCTTGGTGGTGGATAGACAAAATGAAAGAGAGAGGGTGGATGTGACAATATGTGCAGGAGTTTGTTTAGTCCCACATTGGGTGTGTTGAGAAGGTCTTAGGTATTATATAAGTAGGCCTAGGACCCTGATTAGCAACCTTTTTGCTTGCCTTTTTGGATAAGATATTTGATCGTTACAAGTGGTATCAAAGCTGGCTCAGCTCACAGCCTATATATGGCTAGGGGAAACTGCAGCATAGGCCTTTCTGGGGCTAACAATGAGCCTAATTGTGATATTTCTGCAGCTGACTAGACTCTCTCTGGTGAGGTTGCTAGGTTTTAAATGGGGGGAGCATGTGAGGACCTGTGCAGGAGTGGATTCTGTCCCACATCGGGTGTGCATCAGGAAGGTCTTGGGTACATAGGCAGGGTTAGTGACTCAAATTAAGATAACTTTCTAGCTATAGCCCTTTATGGGTGAAGTTCCAAGTCATTGTAGAGGTGATGGAGGTTGTTGTATGTATGGCATCAGTGGAGAAAGGATTAAAAATAGATCTGTTTTAAGTTGCCAGCATAGGCATTACGTATCTTTTTTAAAAACATGAGATGGATGCTTTGATCACATTGATTAAGGATCTATTGATGCATGTATCAAGTTAGCTTTTAGTCCCTATTTTATATGCTACTTTGCAATAAGGACTTGTTCACAAATTTGTATTATTGGGTCCTTGCTTTAGTGATTATTTCATAATATTAATCCTGTGTGGAAGAAACAAGAATAGGTTTTGCAAAGCACATACATGAAAAAAAAAATCATAATCATGTACATGATAGATATGAATATATGTATGTAAACAAGGCACAATTATGACTGAGAAGTTAATCATGATACGGTTTCACAAAATTAGTTGATGTACAGCATGTCCACATACTTGTATTCCCTTTCTTGATCCTTTTGGCTTATTCCCATATCCTAAGATTTGGTGATAAGATGGATCTAACTCTTGGTCACGTGCAGTTGACACCAGTACCTGAATCCTCGTAACGTAGCCATCTAGTTATTCAATCTAGAAAATATTAGATGGCCAGGTTAAGTTACTTAGCAGCCTTCAAGAGATGGGGTATCTAGGAGTAGGTGGGTAACTTTGGCTGGGACTCGATGACCTAAGAGGCTTTTGGATGTGTGGCTGGAAGGACTGAAGACTGATGGCTTAAGGTCAAGTTTGGTGCAGCTGTTAGTTTTGAAGAAACTTCAGCCAAGTATGCTTTAGATGCGCTAATGGTTGGTTGTGTTAATGTGGCTACCCACTCTTTCCCTTGAGAATGTCGACTTCGAAGAGATAAAGCATCATAGTTAAAGAACAATGAGATTCTTGTGACTGCTAAAGGAAGTTGCTGATAGTTTAACCTTCATTTTGCTTAGTTCCTTGGATCTTTGAAGTTACCATTTTCTTTCAGGACCACCACTAGCCCACTGTCTAGCTAGCTGTGTTCAGAAGATGTGTAGAGAGAGAACATCCCTAGCGGACCAAATATAATGACTTGTAATTGCAGTTCCCTATTACTTGGAATGCATAATTTGCCCTCAGTTAATGAGTAAGGAGAATGTCTATAAGAAAACTATTATCAACAGCAGAAAATGAGACAATTAGTGAAACTATTATTGACAATAAAAAATGAGCACATCTAAGGAAACTTCATCAAAGGATGGGGTGAAGGCGAAGCAAGGGGAATGTATAATCATGGAGATGATGGCCAGAAACTTGGTTAGGTGTTGGGTTCAGATCTTCAATAGGCTCTCTGGATAGGTGAAACTGTAAAACAATGAAGATCCTCGTGTGGGAATGATGCCAAAGAAAGGTTTGGTAGTTGTTGAAGGGTTGGGTTTCCAAGGCTGTGAAAATTGCTTCTGCTATATTGAATATAAAATTCTTTCTTAAGGTTACATATAAGCACATAGAAAAGCAGCATGTTCTAGTGCAGCAAGCAAAAGAAAGAACTCAAGCTTCTCAAGCCATTGGTGTCCCAAGCCAGAGCAAGCAAGGTTGACAAATCCATACATGAACACCAGAATAGATGGACAAGCACAGTTGGAATATCATAATTTATTGCTGCAAATTACTTTTGGCCTTTTCACTTGAGAAAAATGTGAGCAAAAAAATCTGCTGATTCTTTTTTGTTTATCTTATTTATTTATTTATTTATTGTTTTTTTTTTTTTTGGGGGGGGGGGGGGGAGGATGGAATAAATACTATTGGATAGATCTTTTGAAAATTTTAGATGTACATTTCTGCTGCATATTATGCAGCATAATGACATGATAGACACGAGGATGCACTTTCTACATTTGCATGCATGCATAAATTCTCATGCAGCACTTAATTCACATGCTGAAATATATTCCGCTTATCTAGGAATATGTTCGAAGCAACTTTAACACATAATTTATGATCCCAATCTGAATCCACCTGTGTACAGTGAAATTAGGTGAACTTCTAGCTTTCATAGATACAGATCCATCAAGATATTTATATTTAGGTTATGTCTGATGATTTTGTTCATTTATTCTGAACTATATCAAATCTATGCTGTACGCTTGTAGCGGACAGATTCATTGCGTGGTGTTTTCGGCGAGACAAATCAAAGTGAGGTGGCAGCTTTCACATCATATGCATTGGCTTTTCCAAATAATTTCCTGGCCCTTGTAGACACATATGATGTAAGTAAACTTGATTTGAAAATGCTGTGTTTTTCTCTGTCATTCTTAGTGTTCTTGACTAATTTATTTATCGTCTCTTTGTTGTTAGTCTTATTTTTTTGAATCAATCTCTCTCTCTCTCTCTCTCTCTCTCGCTCGCTCGCTCTCTCTCTCTCTCTCTCACACACACATGCACACACTATGTTGATTTGCCTTGTTTTGGTTTCTTGGAAGTTCCAGGTGTTGGTTGATTTTTTGAACTCTATTTTATCATAATTTTTCGATTAATTGTTGGGCTTATTTTTAGGATTTTATATTCTAATTAGCATAAACGGGTTTCATGGAGTTATATCAGGGTAGAAAACCATTTTCATTATAAATGAGTTTCAAAAGGAAAGCTTGATGTCATCACATGCAATTTTTTATAAAATTCTAAATGCTATTTATTCTTTTTTTTTTGTCTTGTCTTTTGAAAGTTTTCAAGTGAGAGCTTTTAGTTGCAAGTAGAATCCATGTTCTATTAAAAAAAGGATTCTATTCATATTGTATGTTGTACTCTAAAACACAAAAGCAGGAAATGCTTTCTGAAACTGCATTACAACAATTTTGAATCATATTCAGCTAAGAAACATGTGTCCAAAAATACCAAAATGTAGCTCCAAAGAATAAGAGGGCTAGTGATGGGGATGGGCCATTTGGGTTGGGGGTGGGGGGGAGGTATTGGGAAGGTCAATTAGGAGAGAGGTGCAGTGCAGTG
>UESW01004730.1:562271-688269 GCA_900491605.1 Calamus simplicifolius | reverse complement strand
CCATGGGATGAGGCATGATGAATCTCCACGGTTCGATGATGAACACGTACAAATTGGGGCATGTAGTTATGAGATACTCCTAATTTCAAAGGCTGAGATTGTGACACTTGGATTAATCTTACCATGAAGATGAGAGTTTCTTACCATGAAGATGAGAGTTTGTTACCATAATGATGGGAGTTTCTTACCATGAAGAGAGGTCTTTTTCTCTTTGGAACGTCTCATTTTCAACCTATAAATATAGTTCCTTCCTACTAAGAAAGCAGAGCATGAGAAGAAAAGATTAGACTTTTCTTCAAAGATATCTTCTGTAAGGGGATTCAAAAGGCGCTAGCACCCCTCTCTCTCTCTTCCGTGGTGTCATCTTCATACCTTGAAGGTTTTCATCCCTTCTTCTTTGCGTGGATCACCGTTAGAGGCCGGACACGTGGACGGCTAGTGGCAACCGTTAGAGGCCGGACACGTGGACGGCTAGTGGCAGGGATTAACCGGCTTCATCCTCGTCTACATCGATAAAGGACTCAGGTATGAATAAAATTAGATTTTATTTGAGATATAATAAATGTGTTCCTAAGGATCCTGGGCATCTGGGAATTTTATATTATATCTTCCACAATGTTTATATGAATTTGATTCATATCTTGTATACATAATTCCCATCAAAAAGATCATAGACAAATGTATCAATAAAGTCATGGGCTCTACATGCAGACGGGTGAAAAAATTTCCAGCATCAGATGATACATATCCAACCCCAAGAAATATTAATGTAAGCAGTTAGATAGTTTCCTATAAGTTTTGGTCCAGAAGCACAATATGATATGTAAAACAAAATTGTTCTGGATGATAGACACAACAAACATTTTCCACAGAGGCATAGACACAATCTGAAATTATCTATGACCAATTTCAAGTGCAATATAAGTGAATACCTTAAATGGATAGTTGATCTTAAGGACATACTGCTCTCCGACAGGTATATCAGACCGTTCAAACGCATAGCTTCTCTGTAATGTGTATATGTGTGTGTGCACATGGGGCATGTGGAAAATAAATGCAGAATAAGTTAGATGAAAGAGGTGCATAAACATGCTGAAGTTACTATGATCAATTAATAAACATAGTTACAAACCTTGACCGGCATCATGCTAAAAGTTGATACATTGAGATCCAATAATGTTTTTGCTATTTCACTCTTTAAACCCGATGCCATGTCCTACGAAGTTTATGAATTTGCAAAAATAAATTAATTTATGCATCCCTTGCTGAGGCAGAAAAGACAGTGCAGTCATAATTTTATCATAATGCTCTAAAGCATTGGGAATTGAAAATTTACCTGTAGAGTTGTTTGAAAAGCCACTGTTGAATCTCGGATATCCTTGGTGTTTCTTTCAATCCCGGCTATAGCATTGCCATGAAACACAGAATTGTCCGGGATCGCATAAACACATCTCTGCATATTCCTTACAACTACACAGCAGCTGTGATATGCATTCCCTGCTTTGACCTTACCACACGGGTACTTACCCAATCAAAACCTTGTCACGTTTAAAATTGCTAATTTAATAATGAATCTTTTTATAAAAAAAACTATGATACATGCAAACTGCCTTGAACAAGAAGACTCTCAATACTCAATAGATGCAAATGCAAGCAGTTTCCCTTATCATCGGTGGCAAGTCCAACCATCCACAGATAGTGATGATGGGGTACACATCACAGGTGCACCTCTCCATGCCCATCAACTTTGGGGTCGTGATTGAATGGTGTTTCACGTGTTTTGTTAATGCACTCACCACCTTTAGTAGTGTTCTCTAGCCAAAGTTCATTTTCCTTTTTTCCCTTTCTTTGAGCAATACCCAAAGTTTGAACATAGACGTCCTGTAAAGACAAGCCCTTGGGGAGATGATGGTGCAAACCAAGCTAACGGTTGTTGGCATCAAATGCCATTTAGTTGTTCAAAAATTTATCCTTTATTGTGAGCATTTTTCAGACATCTAGGATTATTGATCTAAGGTTTTGTTCTTAGAGTTGCAGGTGAGTTATTTATATCCCAGAATTTTATCAGTGCAGGATGCCAGGATCCAACCATCAAGCCAGTGCCATGAAGTATGACTAGCAGGCAAATGCACGTAGCTATGGCAGGATAACATTCAAGCAGAACTATGAAGCAAATAAAAGGCCAAGGTCTCAGCAGTTCAAGAGCCTATGCATGATGCAGACTTCCTCAGAAGTTGCTCTATGTAGTCATCAACAATTACTTCAGGTGTCAAAGGAAAAAAGCAATTTTTTTCTTTTTAATTATTGTTTGAGAAGATAGTGGTCATCAAATGTTCGAAGTATTTATGAGTTTACCATCATCCATTTTAATCTTGTTCTTCTCTACATTTCCAGTAGAGACGCGTCATCCATAAGTCATTCAAAATTGCTAATCTATAATCTTAGGTTACATCAAAAAGGAGATGAACAAATTGCCATGCGAACTTTCTGTATAGAAAGTCCCTCAAGAAAACAAATTATAGCAAATAAACTCACAATCATTAAGCACTACAATCATAGTCAAAAACTGGAATATAATTTTGAAGATAATATACCTTTCCAAACAGATATAGCGTACCCAAATTAGCACCGAATGGCTCCTCGTAAGCATCAATTATATAGAATGGGAGCGACCCATCAGAATCCAACAAAAACTCAGGTTTCTCATCAACATTTTTATTTGATTCGATCGCCTCTCCTTCACTTCCAGCATTCCCATCTTCTCCACAAACCGCTTTCCAGCCAGCTGTAGCACTCATCACAGTACCATCCCCTTCCCCCTTAATCCTTGCATTAAGAGTAAACCCCTTCTCGCCCTTCTTCACCTCAGCTTTCAGCTCCTTATTTGCGTCAGACCTCACCACATCCAGGCCCCCATTACTCATGGATTCAACCTTAGAATCTAAAACCGCCTCCCCTTTTACTTCCACAGCCACATCCTCTCCGTGCCCCAAGTTATCATTTTCTTGAGGACAAATCTCCGATTCGGCACGAAAGACCGCTAAATCCACTGATTCAGGCAATCCAACTTCGACAACACGATCAGCAGGGATAGATTGCGTCTCACTCTTGATCTGAGCCACCGGCAGCGGAGTGGCAGAACCCCGATACCCATGAACAGTTCCTGCTACCGACGCTCGCCGCCTCCTCTCCTCCCGATCGATCTCATCGGGAGCGAATTCGGCGATCACATCATCAACAATACTATCGAAAGACAAAGATGACCCCTTTCCCCTATCATTCTTCTTGAAAACTGAAGAGTGAACATCGAAGAGAGCCTCTGCTTGCCCATTAGCGCGGCGGCGGCCGAGAGTGAGGAAGGCGGGGGCTTTTTGGGGGCAGGGTCCTTGGCGGCCGCCTTCCTCTTCTTGGGCCGCTCCACGTCGCCGTCGGGCAGGTCTTCGTCGGAGGACTCGGCGAAACTGGGGTGGGACCAGTCCTCCTCCTGGCCTTCGTCGGTGTAGCCGAGGCCGTCATCGTCGACGATAAAACCGTGGGAGGCCTCCCGGCGGCGAGCAACGAGAGCGGCGTAGTCCTCCTCGGGGATGGTGTCGTAGATGGGGGCCTCCATCTTGATCTGGAAGCCACCGCCGGACTCGGAGCGGCGACCGCCGGCGCTGCGGAGGGCCTTGAGACGCTCCAGGGCAGCGGATCGGACGGCGGCGTCCGCCCCCTTGGCTCGGGTCCGGCGGCCGGATAGGGTTGGCTCTGCCATTCTCCCTCGCTTGATCGATCTACCGCTTGCTCGCGCACAGAAAAGCCGCCGCTTGGTTTGGTTTGCGCGCGAAGTGATTCGATAGTTGGCGCCAAATTGAGGAGGACAGCTTCGCTTTTCGTCTGCGGAAGGTGAAACGTAACGGGGCGCCGTTATCCCGGCAACGGCTTTCGGAGACAAGTGACGGGCGTCCACGTGACCTATGAGCGAAAGGAAAAAAACTTTGTACTGCTTCAATGCAGCATGATCTACATCTCGCATATAGATTCATCCTGAAGAGCTCGTTTAGGGTTCACATTGCTAATGCACAAACCTGCGCTTAGGTTCACATTGCTAATGCACAAATCTGCGCTTAAGTGAATCATCGCATTCGGTAGACCATGCTGCATATGGTGGTTTACCAAGACTTTTCATGAGCCAAAATTGAGCTGGTCACTAGAACCGAATCAAAAATTGGACCACCCTTGAATGGGTTTAGGGAAAAGTCCTTCCACACTGCACTGGTGTAGAAACTCATGCATCATACACGATAATTGATCGTACACATATATGACCATATATGCGGTACAAAAAAGAATATAAATTTTTTAGATACATGCAGCTACACATGTGCAATCAATCATCATGCTGATATGCACATCCTGCCCCGCGTGCGGTGTATGAAAAGCTTTCCTAGATTTATGCTTTGTTTGGATGGAGAGAAAAGTGAGAGGAAAGAAAAGGAAAGAAAATTGAGAAAAAATATTTTCTCCTTATGTTTGGATGAGTTGAACGAAATATAGAGAGAGAAAAGTTGATAATTTACAATGACAATAATATCCTTTTATAAATGAATAAAAAATGCATCAGTTGTTTTTTGGAAGGGTCAATATTGAAAAAAAAATGAAAGAATGCTTTTGAGTTTTCTCTCCAAAATCTCTTGGAGAGAAAACTTTTACGTAGGTGAAGAGTGGATCGTCCTCTTTCTACCCTTGGAGCATAGCACGCATTCGACCAGCCCCAAGTCATGTGGAGATGCGGAAGCGAGATGATATCCCTGCTGAAATTCTGCAGCAGAATTTTGGATCTTGATCTTGGTAATCTTTCCAGATTGATTAGCAACTAAGATTTTCTTTGGTTTCTTGCGCCCCATGATTGTAAGAGAGGGTCGTGGCCTCTCTTCTTCCTCACGTGAACCTTCAGATCTGATCTAGAAAATCAAGAGACGCTGCCCAAGGAGAAGGTGCTGCTAGGGTTTCTTCCTTCTCCTTCCTTGAGAGAGGCGGTTCCAAGAAGATGGCTAGGGCAGAGATGGCAGCAATAAAACCCTAGAAATCTAGGGCATCTATGTGAGAAAAAGAGGAAGACGTGCATAAGAGAGAAAGAGAGGGATAGCTTATTCTTGGGAGAAAAAAGTTCTTTCATTCATCTATAATCATCATTGTTACATGATTATATCAACCCCGTCCCATGACGGCCACCAAAATAAAACCAGCACCACATATGAACCAGTGCCTTATTATATGGATAATAAACCCTAAAAAACTCCCTTGGACCAGCCCACACCTTGGGCCCAAACCCAGCCCAATGTAGACTAGCCCCCTCAAGACCCAACAACCTGGGCCTTAAACATGTGGAGCCTATAAACCTCTACCCTAGGATTTAAGCTTTGGAGTACCACACCAGGCTCTACAATCTCCACCTTGGTGCTTCAAAGCTGCTGAAAAATCTGCACATTCCCTCAGACCCATTAGTGTCACACATGAGAGAAAGCTATCCCGTGGAAGAGTCTTCGTAAGTGCATCTGCCTGATTCTTCTTTGTATGAACTTTTATCTCACTCACCTTCTTCCACCAATTCTCTGATTCTGTGATACCTCGCATCTATATGCTTTGTGCGTGCATAATAGATTGGGTTCTGAGCCAACTGCAGGGCACTCTGACTATCACTGTATAGCAATACTGTACCCTGCTTCACCCCCATTTCCATGATGAGTCTCTTCAACCAAAGAGCCTCCTTGGCAGCTTCTGTAATCTATATACTCAGCTTCTGTTGTAGACAAAGCTGTAATAGGTTGAAGGATTGATCTCCAAGAAATTAATCCACCATACATGCTGAACGCATACCCTATGGTAGACCTTCTTGTATCCAGATCACCTGCAAAATTTGCATCCACAAACCCTTTCAATGGACCTAATGATTTACTTGGGATATTAGATTTCTCCTTAGGTCTTTCTTGCTGCCCAAAAATTAGACCAAGTCCACGAGTTCCCTGAAGGTACCTCAAAATCCACTTGAGTGCCTTCCAGTGCTCCTTCCCTGGGTTCGCCATGAATCTGCTCACCTGGCTCACTGCATATGCTATGTCAGGTCTGCAACACACCATAGCATACATAATGCTGCCCACACTGGCATATGGAACTCTCTCCATGTACTCTTTCTCTCATCTATCTGAGGGTTCTGTAACTTAGAAAGAGACATGTGACTAGCCAAAGGTGTTCCAACTGGTTTGGCCTTATCCATCCCAAACCTCTCCAACACCTTCTGAATATCCATCCACCCAATGACAAGTGTAGAATTCCCTTGGTCCTATATCTGTAAATTTTCATCCCAAGTATCTTCCTAGCTGACCCCAAATCCTTCATTTCAAATTCTATTGATAATGCATATTTCAGTCCATTCACTGCTTCAACACTCCTGCTGGCAATGAGCATATCATCCACATACAGAAGGAGATACAGTGCATCATCCTCATCCACATTTTTCACATAGACACAAGTATCATGTTCACATCTAGAAAATCTAAGGCCCAAAATAAAAGTATCAAACCTTTTATACCACTGACGGGGTGACTGCTTCAAACCATAGAGCGATTTCTTTAGTAGACACACTTTTTCTTCCAATCCAGATTCCTTGAAACCCTCTGGTTGCTTCATGTATATCTCTCCTCTAGACTCCCATGTAAGAAAGCCGTCTTCACGTCCATCTGCTGCAACTCCATACCATGTTGTGCTACAAGTGTTAACAACACACGAATTGAAGCATGATGCACCACTGGAGAGAATACCTCTGTGTAGTCTACTCCCTCTCTCTGTGAGAACTCCTTAGCAACAAGCCTTGCTTTGTATCTGACTCCACCTTGCTCTGAAGGTGCCTCCTTCTTTGTGAACACCCATTTTGAACCAATGGCCCAAGCATCTCTAGGTAGATCCACTAGCTGCCATGTCTTGTTCTTTTTCCAGGGACTCCATCTCCTCCATCATGGCCTGCATCCATGAGTCTCTTTCTGAACTTTCCATGACTTCTTGGAAGGTCTCTGGATCTTCATTTGCAATGATTAGAGCATAGAAAATCATGTCATCAATGCGATACCGAGCAGGTTTGATGATGGTACGCTTTACCTTGTGTAGTGCTACACCCCTTTGATTATCTCTGAAAGCTGAAGTGTGTGACTCCACCTGCACCTCCTTCTGATTGATGGCTCTCCTGGCTGATCCTTTACATGTATTGGAATGTTCATACCAAACTCCACCTCAAAAGAAGCACGTTTTGAAGTAGAAGTAGAAGGTACATCACCTGTCAGCCAATGCTATCCACTACTGTCCTGTTCAGCCTTTTCAGCTCCATCTGCAATCTCTGACCTCTTCAAGATGCTCTTCTCATCAAAAATAATGTCTCTAACGATGATATACTTCTATGAATCTGAACTCCATAGCAAATACCCGATGAAGATCAGCCTTTGTGATTTTGGGTCCAACTTGCTCCTTTCAGTTGCCTCCACATGTGCATAGACTGGGCAACCAAAAATCCTCAGGTGTCCAAGCTCCACCTTCTTCCCACTCCAGATCTCCTCTGGAATGCCTCAATCAAGTTTTCTATTAGGGGATCTGTTAACAAGAAAACCAGAGAACATAATTGCATCACCCCAAAAGACCTTGGGCAGTGATGCCTGCAGCCTCAAACTCCTAGCCTTCTCTGTCAATGTACGATTCATCCTCTCTGCCACACCATTCTGCTGGGGAGTCATCCTCACTGTGTAATGGCGTTGGATCCCATTTTCCTCACAGTAGCTTCTGGATTCATTGCTTGTATACTCCCCTCCATTGTCAAATCTCAAACACTTCACTGGTTTTCCTGTCTCCTTTTCAACACCAACTCTCCAAGCTTTAAACCGGGCAAATACCTCTGATTTTTCTCTTATCAGATATACCCATACCTTCCTGGAGTAGTCATCAATGAAGGTCAAAAAATACTTAGCCCCACCTCTGGCTAACACAGGGGCCGGTTCCCATACATCTGAGTGAACTAGTTCCAGAATACCTTCACTCTGCTTGGAACTGCTGGCAAATCTCACCCTATGTTGTTTGCCATAAATACAGGGCTCACAGATGTCATTGTCCTCCTTCTTAAGTGTTGGAATCAAACTTCTTTTGCTGAGTTCTATAAGCCCTTTATCACTCATGTGTCCCATTCGATAGTGCCACAGTTTATAGACCAACTGTTCCTCCTGTGCCGCTGCTAGCGCCTCTGCAACATCTATGGCCACTGAGCCTTCCATCTAATAGAGATTATTTTCCAACCTTCTCCCTTTCATCACCACTAATGTACCCTTGGTTATCCTCAAACATCCACTCCCCGGCTGGCTTCCAAAAGCATACCCATGCTTCTCCAGGTAGCCCAAAGAAATTAGATTCTTCTTCAACTCCGGGACATGTTTGACATTGGTTAAAGTCCTTATAACCCCATCATACATCCTCACCCTTATGCTTCCAACTCCAGCAACCTTACAAGGATGATTATCACCAAGGCATACACTTCCTCCATCAGATTCTTCATAAGTTGCAAACCACTCCCTATGCGAAGTATAATGGTGAGAACAGGTTGAGTCAAGTGTCCAACAACCATCACACTTCTTGGTCCCATCTGAAACTACCAGTACATCATCTTCACTGTCTTCAGATGAATTTGCACCACCATTGCTAGCTGAACCTCCCTGGGAAATGCCCTTCCCCTTCTCATTCTTTAGAAGTGGGCAATTTCTCTTCAGGTGACCAATCTAATGACACTTGTAACACTTCCATGCTTTTTGCTTGCCCGAGACTTAGATCTGCCTTTGGACTTGCCTCTAACCTTTTCCAGGGTCTTCCTTGCCTCTCATTCACAGCAAGTACCTCTGTGTTAGAGTTTCCCATGCGGATCTTTTCTCTTTGCTGGTTTGATCTCAGCACCCCTACAACCTCTTCATAATTCAGGGTCTTCTTCCCGTAAACCAAGGTTGTAATCAGACCATCATATGAACTGGGTAGCGAACACAACAAGATGAGGGTCTTGTCTTCTTCATCAATCTTCACATCAAGGCTCATCACCTCTGAGCACACTTGATTGAATTTCTGAATATGGCCACAAGATCTCCTCCCTCAGGCATTCTCAAGCTGTACAACTGTTTCTTCAACCACAACTTGTTTGTCATGCTCTTTCCCATGTAAGTGTTATCTAAAGTTTCCTAGAGCCCCCTTGCCGTGGTCTGCGTACAAATCTCCGGCAAGACTTGATCAGTCAAGCACATCCTGATTGTGCTAAATGCAATCCTCTAACTCCTCCCAATCCTCACAACTTACATTATCGGTCTTTGTTTCACCAAGACCTTATAAATCCTTTGCTGTACCAATAAATCCTTCACCCTTTGCTGCCATAGGGTGAAGTTTCCTTGCTATCATACTTTTCAAAATCGAATTTAAAGCTACTAGATGCCATATCCAACCAAGAAACAATGCACACAGCAAAAACATAAAATTAAACTTGCTGCAGAAATTTCTGGTTTGATATCTTACCAAGAAACGCCCAAGATCCAATCTTTTCTCCACCAAATCACCGAGGCTCTGATACCAAATGAAGAGTGGATCGTCCTCTTTCTACCCTTGGAGCATAGCACGCATTCGACCAGCCCCAAGTCGTGTGGAGATGCGGAAGCGAGATGATATCCCTGCTGATATTCTGCAGCAGAATTTTGGATCTTGATCTTGGTAATCTTCTCTGATTGATTAGCAACTAAGATTTTCTTTGGTTTCTTGCGCCCCAAGATTGCAAGAGAGGGTCGTGGCCTCTCTTCTTCCTCACGTGAACCTTCAGATCTGATCCAGAAAATCAAGAGACGCTGCCCAAGGAGAAGGTGCTGCTAGGGTTTCTTCCTTCTCCTTCCTTGAGAGAGGCGGTTCCAAGAAGATGGCTAGGGCAGAGATGGCAGTAATAAAACCCTAGAAATCTAGGGCATCTATGTGAGAAAAAGAGGAAGACGTGCATAAGAGAGGAAAGAGAGGGATAGCTTATTCTTGAGAGAAAAGAGTTTCTTTCATTCATATATAATCATCATCGTTACATGATTATATCAACCCCGTCCCATGACGGCCACCAAAATAAAACCAGCACTACATATGAACCGATGCCTTTATATGGATAATAAACCCTAAAAAACTTCCTTGGACTAGCCCACACCTTGGGCCCAAACAGCCCAATGATAGACTAGCCCCCTCAAGACCCAACAACATGGGCCTTAAACATGTGGAGCCTATAAACCTCTACCCTACGATTTAAGTTTTGGAGTACCATACCAGGCTCTACAGTAGGGCCCACCACTTTTTTCTCTCTGTTTTTCCCTCTAGTTTTTTCTTCATACTTCTCTCTCCATCCAAACAAGATAAATTTTATTTTCTCTCATATTTTTTCTTCTAGTTTTCTTTTCTCCTTGATTTTTTCTCCATCCAAACAGAGGCTTAGACACAGATATTATTAAAATTAAAGTATTGATTTGACAATCTCAACTAAAAGCTAAAAGTAATTGATATGTAATTGAGGCTGAATCTGACCAAAAGAAATCCTTCTGTTAAAACGAAGTAATTGATCTCCATATGGACATGCAAAACCTTTCCTCAAATGCAAGGTTAGATTCCCTTGGAACCCCATAGAAAGTCAGAATCCCATATAGAAAGGAACATCCAAATTTAAATCCTTAACAATTTTGTCTGTCAGACCCCTTATACACCTCAAATAGGGCATTTGTACGGATCCTACTAAAAGAGGAGTCTAAAACCAACTCAAGAATTTATATAACTAGAGGTTCAGAAAATACAATAAAAACTAAACTGATCCATGTTTCTCCTTCATCAATCCATCAAGTCATGCAAGTACCATGTAATACTGGTACATGCATGCACCAAAGTCCCATGTGCAAATGATAGATTTCATGTAGGTCCAAGGTGATGATCCTTGTTATTTACATGAGCTTAATGGTAACCTGATGTAGTATGATATGTCAACAGATAAAAGCCCATCCCATTGCATTGAGTAATGGAAATGCCTAACGGTCAGACACCAGGTTGTCCAACGATTCTGCAAAATTAATTAAAAAACTTCCTGTTTTTAATATTTTCTAAAATATTAAATTCTTATCATGATAGAATTTTCATACTAATCATAAAACTGGATATGTTTCAGGTAGAATTGGAACAATGCTTTGGTTTTGTGGTCCTTTGATTCTGTATTTGTTGTGCCAATTTCTGTATTGCTTCTGCTTCATTCTTTTTTAAAATTATTCTCATCTTTAGGATTTTAGACTATATATATATTATAATGTTATAACTACTGTAGGCAATTTTTTTTAAAAAAATGCAGATATAAAGCAGTTGGAATCAGGTTGGACTCTGGTGACCTAGCATATTTGTCCAACGTGGCTCGAAAATTTTTTCAAGCAATTGAAAAAGAATTTCATATACCTGGTTTTGGGAAAATGGTTATCACAGCTAGCAATGACCTCAATGAGGAAACTATCGATGCCCTGAACAAGCAGGTAATTCTCTTTGAATAAATCTGTTGATCTTTGCAGTTTCAAATTGCACTTCACTTGCATTGAACTTAAAAATGCATAAATAAATGTTAGGAGGGAGAAGTAGCAGCAAAGAAATGGGAACCATGATATTTTTCTTGTCCTTTGGTGCTAGTCATTGTGCCAGACAATGAGTCTCAATGTCAGAGATATTGGTCTTTTTTGTTTCCTTTCTCTTATGCCAATATGGTTGATCCCAAGTTTTCTTTCATTTTAACTCTTTTATTTGGGCCACTTTTGTTCTATGTTCTGAGGGGTGCATGTTGCATGATGTTCCGTATGCAAAGAAAGGTGCCAAGTGTTTTATTTACTTCACTCATTGTCTGACTTTCAAGTGGAATGGTAATAGTGTCTTCACCTCTAACAAACATTGCCATAATTTCTTATTTCCAAGCTAATTATGAGCTTGAACTTCTTATTATTGGATGTCTGGCAGTCTAACACCGACCAGTAATGGCAATATTTATGATATTTGCCAATAAAATTTTATTTTAGGATCTAGCAGTAATTAAACTAATTGTTCTATTAAGCATGAAATATAATGCTAGTATCACTCTGGTGATTTCCTTTTTCATGACCATTGACCATTGCCAGTTGGAGCTTTGCACAATAACCAATGCCTTATGCACCTCTCTGGTTTAGTCAGAAATGGAAAGAAAAAGGAGGATGATAAATAAGGTGCGCAGCATATGCAGGACACCATGCAGGTAGGACAGAGAGCCAACAGCAGAAATGGACTGCTAAGGCAACAGCCATAAGGATGGATGACATATCCTCCATTTGTTAGTAAAGACATGCATCTTTTCTCTCTACTTGCTCTCATTTTCTTGCCTTTTGGTTCGGATGCACATTGTTCCAGAGGTGACAATGGTCTTGTAACAGAATCTTGCTGTGTTTAGACTCTTGGAGATGACCTTTGCATTATTGGAGGATCATAAATTGCACAAATCATAAATCACAGTGGTGTCATAACCAACTAAATTAAGTATGCTTTTGGTTGTAGGTTTATTAATGTGGGCGATTCATTTAGTTAGTTGGCTTGGCTTAGGGAGAGTGGAGATCAGGAGAGCTTGTTTGGCGTGAATCTTTTATATTTTGTTGTTGATGTTATTATTTTATAATTTATATAGCCATTCCTCTTGTCAAACCTATATCTATGTGTAGTGGTTTTGGGAATTGTGAGGAGCACATGCTTTGGACAAGTTGATTTTGTTTTGAATTTTGATTTTAGAAAAGACCAAGTCATTAGTCTATGCATTTTCTTTTGAAATGTCTGTAAGTTCCCCAACATCTTGTGTCCACTCTTCTTCGGGTCTCCTTCCATGCAAAGTCAGGTTGTGCAGTGTGGTCCTCCTCTCGAATTACTATTTCCATAATCATATTGCAACAAAAAGAAAAACCTAACTTAACTGCATCCTAGTTGAGGATTTTATCCCAAATCAATACAAAATTAATCAAATCCTAACAATTTTCATCAATATTTTATTAGTCTCTGCTGATTATTTTTACTGCTGGTTCACAACTGAGGCATTTTCAACCAGCTAATCATTTTGCACATGATAATACCATCATAGCTGGTTCGATAATCTGCCTTCTATTGATTTAACTCCAATTCGACTTCATTTTTAACGAGTTCATCCCTGTTTATTGTACCTCTTCATCAACATTCTCTTCTTTGACATTTTCATCTTAGATGCTCGACCCCCTCAGGG
The DNA here is from genome assembly GCA_900491605.1 of Calamus simplicifolius. Lineage (NCBI taxonomy): Eukaryota > Viridiplantae > Streptophyta > Magnoliopsida > Arecales > Arecaceae > Calamus > Calamus simplicifolius. The sequence continues at coordinate 674,945 of UESW01004730.1, read as the reverse complement.
ATGTACCGATGGCCTGATGATCTATTAGGACCTCTTTGGATCTGGGAACAAGTTATCCATGAGATAGATCTCACAAGAAGTGGAAAGTTTGGGAAGGAGCAGTGATGTGTAAAAGGAAATTTCAGTCAATTGGGTGAGCTCTTGAATTGTGTATTTTCAGAATATTACAATGTCTAATTCTGAGTAACGGTGATTTACCACATTCTTATCATTGTGGGAATCTAGAAATCAAAATCTCTCGTATCAGATATATTCTCTCTCCACACGGTTAATTGATCCCAAACCCTGGCATATATGGTTTATTCCACAGATCAGCTGTATGAGCATCCAAACAGCCCCTTAATCTAAGTCAGTAATAATTATTGATTATTCCTTAGAAAAGGATAATGATTATTGATTATTCCTTAGAAAAGATAATGATTATTGATTGTGAAGTTTACTGGCCCAAATAACCCTTATATGTGATTTTTTTTCCCCATCTGCATGTCAGTCTTATCGTTGTCTGTGTATAGGGGTAAGGATGCATACATTTGACCCTCCGCAGGCCCTGTAATAATAGCAGACTTGTGTATTAATCCACTATTTTATGTCACTCTTATCCTTGCATAAACTTTTTTCTTTTGTAACCTGGAAAATCAGTTATTTTCATTGTTCAGTAAAGCTATAGAGCAATCCATCTTTTTCATGATGCTGAATCATGATGTCATAGTTTAATTCTCTGCCAGGGACATGAGGTAGATGCCTTTGGAATTGGCACCTATCTTGTCACATGTTATGCTCAAGCAGCTCTTGGTTGTGTATTCAAACTAGTTGAGATAAACAATCAGCCTCGCATCAAACTATCTGAAGATGTTACGAAGGTCAGGTCGTATCCTAACTTTAATATCATTGTCTTTTATCAAGGAATAATTTATATCATTATCGTGTTTTAGGTCTCCATACCATGCAAAAAACAATGTTATAGGTTGTATGGAAGAGAGGACTACCCATTGGTGGATATAATGACTGGGGAAAACGAACCACCTCCAAAGGTATATTTTTTATTTCTGTTTCTGATGGCAAGTGAAGTAATAAGTTTGATTATTTAAGATTGGGTTGCTATAAGCTTGAGCTTAAGCAGGTAAAAGAACAAATTTTGTAGTAGCTTGACAAGAATTTTTAGGTTTTATGTAAATATAGATAGCAATATAGTAAGGCAGGAACTTGAGTAATCTGCTGATTCTTGGGCCTCTCCTGGTAAATCAAGGAATGGTACCATTCACTTCCTAAATGTGGTCTCTTGATGTTGACGAAGCTATCAACTTTTCACACTTTCCTCTTTATAGGTGGGAGAGAGGATTTTGTGCCGTCATCCATTCAATGAATCTAAGAGAGCATACGTCGTGCCACAGCGTGTTGAGGAACTCTTCAAGTGTTACTGGCCCGGATGTTCAGGTTTGAATCCTCTTTTCTTGACTACCTCAGCAGGATCAGATTCTATCCATAGATCTACTTCTTTGGTTCCAGGTTTAACTAATAAGTAAACTGTTTACCATTCTGGAAATTCAAAACTTGTGAGTGCTGGGAGAGTTTGTAGCTGTCATTGTAGTTTTTTTTATCTTTGACCTTAGCTCCATTAGAGGTGGAAGAGTATTTATTACAATTCATAAACTGGAAACATGACCAGGAAACCTCTTCGCTTGTATGGCAATTTAATGTGCCAAAATACACTCCACTAAAGTTTGAACATTCTTTGCAAATCACTCTGTCACAAAACATTTTTTAAGAATTAGTTTAAAATCCTGACTGAGCAAACTCTGGGAAAGAATGGCCCTGTAATGAGACCTAGAAAACCAGATGGTGGGTAACGAAATCTGTGTTACCAATTATGGATTTAAGCTCATCCATTTGATTAGTAGTGGTATAAGATTCTTCCAGAATTTGGAAGGAGTCTAATCATGCAAGACTGGATATAGAAAACTACAGCCATCAGAGGAAAAAAATATAAGTCATAGAACCAAATTGAAATGCAGTTTCCTTGAGTTGGAATGCCTAGCAGGAATGATATTTCATTGGAATTAAAAAAAAATTATGTTAATTCCTCAGTCAAAAGGGTATTTCACTTGCATTCACTAATTTGTGAAGAGGCGGCTATTCTCTCAGTTTTAGAATAATCATACTGCCAAAATGCCAACCGGCCTTAACTGAACTTGTTGGCATTCCTCTCCTTCTCGAATTACATCAAGGGTTCAAACTTTGACCATGGCCTCCCCACCATATTTCTTTTTAAAAGAAAAGAAAAATGAAACAAAAACAAAAATAAGGAAACTGCTAAAATAGTGACTAAGCTTACTATAATTAGCAAGTTATAAAAAATTTCAAAAATAATTTGTGAGGAGAGGTCACCTTGTGTTTTTTCATTAATCTGTTTTGTTTTCATGAAAGAATCAACAAGTAAAAGTGAAAAATCAAACGCTCTCAAGATTGGCATCAATTCTTAATTGCCTAACTCATGAGAATTTTTTACTACAAACAACTATTACTCTTGCTGCATTAAGTTTTTTCCTTTTCTATTGTTTTATATTTAGTAACAGTAGCTTAAGCGTTCTTGTTATATTACATTTTCTGATTCAACGGCATTTATGATCAATGATGCATCAATCAAAATTCTTAACCTGGATATTTCTACTCGAAGATAAACCAAGGGAGGAATTACCTTCCCTGGAGAAAATTCGAGATCGTTGCATGAAGCATCTCAACCAAATGCGTCCAGATCACATGAGGAGGTTGAACCCAACACCATATAAGGTTATTTTTTCCTTCTGCCTCCCTAATTTTGTCAGTCTCTTCATACTGAATCTGAACTGAGAAAGTGCTTTGTTCCTGCCCAGGTGAGTGTTAGTGCCAAGCTGTATGATTTCATCCATTTCCTATGGCTCAGTGAAGCACCAGTTGGTGAGCTGCAATAAATGCACAAATCAAGCAATACATGGATACCTTCGTGTTATTTGGTTGTAATAATCTCACCAAGACTGTATTTTAAAGATTCCAGGCCCTTATATTGATCAATAAGAAAGGTGCATTTCTGTAACAACTCTTTTCCAATTTGCAGACATTCCATTACATACTGTATGTTATTTGCTTCTCCAAAGAAGTGAGTTTTATATTTACAATATTGTTTTGATAAAGCACTGGATATGGCAGACAGTCTCAAAACCCTAACTTTGTGGCAAGGTAAATCTTTGCCAGTTTCTTGTACAACTGGAATATTTTTTTATTCTTTGCCAGTTTATTGTACAACTGGATTTTTTTTCCAAGAGGGGAAAAAATGTACGAGTCCAGGTAGTCCTTGAAACGGTGTCTGGCATTGCTCTGTTCAAAAAATCAGTCCTTGGAATGCAGCTCAAGCTTGTGGGTGTCTGATGGGAGTACCTTGCTCAAGTCGTGCTTTTGGGAATTTCAGGTGAAGGTGGGATGATGCTGCATATTGCAAGCACATCTGATATATGAATCATTATGTTTCTTTGGCAGTTTGATCTGGAAATCTCAGTGATGGTTTCATTGATAACCAAAGCAGAGTATCCCCTGGAGATCGGCTTCAGCCTTCATTGATGAGAATTGAACCTTCGTAACACCTCTACTGTTCCACTTTCAGTATCATGAACATACGCACCTCTACTGTTCCACTTTTAGTATCATGAACATACGCCCGGTATTAACAGCATTTTGGTAGACAATCTTGCCCGCAGTTATAAACAGCTCAGCACTTGTTCCCTGTATACACATTATAGTACTTATTTGCTCATAATTTAATGAGAAATTTCGTATTAAGCATTAGTAGGTCACCTGATTTACAACATATAGAACAAAATTTTCGACTTATTTATGCTTAGTTTGATAAGCTATCGCTTGCTACCAGCTTCGCCTACATGCAATTACTATTTTTTGTTTTTCATCAAATTTTGAAAGTGATGCCTAGCTTGAATGGTTCAAATATCTAAGATGTTGAAGAGAAACAAGACATAGCAATCAGCCAACATCTACACCTTGATCCCCACCATTTCAAAATAACTCATTCTCAACCTTTTGATGAGCATTAAACAACAAGGGCAAACAAGATAACATTTCATTTATTCATATATACAGACATGATCATAATGTCATATATGGCTGCAAAGAAATTTTTTTTTTTTAACTTGTTAAAGTCATATCTGATGTTTTATATGGGGGAAACACCTTAGTTCAGTAGATGATGGTCCAACTATGTTAGCGGAAGCAACTTATGACCACAGGTTCTGAAGAAATTGACAGCCATTATAGTTCCAGGATCCTTGCACAACACAAGTATGTCGAGATTGTGAAAACTTTCATGCAGAGAGCTGATATTTCTCCTGCATCAGATTTGCCGATCCAAGATTCGCCCACTGATAGCAGGTGATTGGCATTTTGCAGTTTTTGCAGCGCATTAGAAGCAGGTGACAGACATTTTAAACAGTTTTTGCAGCACCCAGCACAGCATAGATTTCAGTATTTTCTAGCCATTAGACTGAGATGGCCAAGTCCTTCAGCTGCACCCACCCATAGGCACATCGGTCTCTGATCTTCTGTATCACTGATGTTGCCAAACTAACGGCTGGACGGATTGCCGCAAAATCTTTCTCAAAAGGCAATCTAGCCTTTTGGTCCAACTGCAGCCACCACAAAATAAATGTTGCTCAAAAACTAGTGGCATGATATCACTGACTAAAAACAATACCATTAACTAGTGATGAAGATTGACACCTTCTCAAGACACCGTGTCGTATCCAACATGTGGCAGAAATATGAGAGCTGCCTGTATAAATCTGCCTCTGTGTACTGGACAAATAAGTTCACCAACTTTTAGTTTTCATATCAAGAGGCAAGGGCAAGGCAAGCATCAAGTAACGAGATAGTTTAATTTGTCTAAATGCAACTTGCAAGATAAAGACCTGTCTTATTAGGTGGCCATTACAGCGTGGGTAGTTTGGACAGACTGTTCCTCTCTCAGAATCACCAATCATCCGAAGATTCAGACTGCAAGTGGTGTACTTGCACATCTCATCGTCACACTGGTAAATGCAATAAATTCATCAGGGTCAATATGAAGATTTAAAGGTTGGCCATGAGCATAGAATGCCAATATGGCACCAAGAATATATCAGGTGAGAAACAAAAGGATAAATCAGTTACCATCATTAAGCCTTTGTAGTACAAGGAGATGAAATTCTCCGCCTGCCTTTTCACCTGCAAATAACACAGGCCTATCCAATTCATATCGAATGCATATGAATGGATCATGAATTGGATCACTAGGGAAAAACTTTGCACCTGGTTTGCTAACATGGCAGGAGAAATTCTGCTTCCATCAACATCATCCGGGCATCTTGGGCATCGCATTTTGCACCAGAAGTTACCATCAGATTCTTTTTCTGCTTGTGAATCCGATGAGTTTCCACTGCTTGAAGTAGAGACTAAGCTGGACAGAGGGGGGCACTCAAATATACTAGAGCAGCTAGGACAGGATAGCTGCAGTGGCTCACAGCCACGATACCTGCAGGCATTTGATATTGAACATGTCAGGAAAAGTTTTCATCCAGCCTGCCATTACACCAATATGTAACAAAATTGTATACCTTTCATCATCATCTATTACTGATAAAAGCACAGTAGTAGGATCTTGGCTAACAGAATCAGAGGTTTTGAATTGGAACTGAGAACAAAAATCATGAAACATCATGTCACTTCTACAGCAACATTCAGGAATGCAGGTTGAAAATTTTGGGTAGAGGTGCACCTTGGATGAATCAAGCCCTAAACACTCAGCCAGACGAGCTGGGCTAGTGCCCTGAATGGAAGCACACAGACGAGAGACCACAGGATGAATCTGCCACAAAACCCACAGTCAAATATCTCAATTGATGGCACTCTCTAGATGAATGGCTACACCAACAAAATAGGCAGGTTTGAAGGAGAAACCTGTTGTGACAAGTAATAATCAATGTCTATCATCCAATTGCCGCCATCCCTTTTCAGCTCCTCAGGATGCCTTGCCCTTTGAGCTATTCCTGAAGACAAACCAGAACTGGCACCCTGGACAAATACGGTAACAAAAAGAAGGATAATTTAAGATGGATTAATGGTGTCACTAAGCTAAAATAGCTGCTCACTTGACCTATTTGGCAGCTAATTATGAGGCAAATCAGACAAGAAATTGGACAGCTTTCTCTCTGCTATAGATTTAACATGATGCTAAAGCTGTAGTCAGTAATATCACAACCACCAAGATGATAGAAGAGCATTCTATCATTCTCTGCTAGCCATCTAATCAAATGCCTAACCAGAGAGCATGGCTTAATGCATATATTGCAATTAGAAATGGTGATGCAATACCTGCTGGCAACAAATTATATAAGGTACTGTATCGCCAGCAGAGCAGCCTGAATAACCATTTTGCTTCAACCTTAAAGCCACCTGGACAAAATATTAGAGCCATGTAAGATATGTGTGGAAATCCCAATTAGAGAAATGTTAACCTTATAGAGATAACTGACCTGCACATGAGGTTGGTTTTTAGCATCTGGATAGTCTTCCGGTGGTTTTGTCAAACTCTTTGTGATAACATATTTTTCAAGTGCTATTTCACCATTTCTCATCTCCTCCTGCACCTGCATACAAGTATTGACAATCATGTCAATGGGTCAAAAGGTTTTATTTTTCAATGATGTTAATACTTTTAGACAAGAAACTAACATACAAATATTGGATCATACCAGTCATCAGTTCAACAGAAAATCACAACCATGTCAAATAAATGGCATAAAGCAAATTATGATATATGAATGCTGCAAAGATTTCATGATTCATGTTGTTGCTTACCTTCATAAGAGAACTATGGATTGACTCAACAACCTCTTCACACGTTCTGCACCAATAGGAAGTCATGCACAAATCAAAAGTAGACTTCTTTGTGGATTTGTCCTTAATATAAACTATCTTGCCCTGAATTGCACATCATGTCATGAACAAAATATAAGGAAATGCGTACCCTCCAGATAATATCTGGCTGAGGCAGAAATCCCCTATTTCTTTTGATAATAAACTCCAGTCACGCCGTACCATATCAAGACCCTTGCGTTCCATGACCTGCCTTGTGCATGATATAGTCAATTGGACTTAAAATTCAGTAAGTTATAAGAAGCAACAGGAGTGAAATATTTGTCAACCTCATACGGTGTCCCATCCTTAAACAGCACTTTCACAGCAGCATATTTTTTCTTTTTAAGGAGCAGCATTCTCTTATACAGACCATCAAGATCAATCTCCAGATAACGATACTTTTTGTTGACCTAGATAGCAAACAAGTATATTTAGCAACACCCGTTAGCTTACATGTCTTGTGCATGAAAATTTTATTCATTATGTGAAAATTCCACTAGTGGCCAACGGCAACTCATTTCCTATAACATAACAAAACCATAAAGGAAAAAATGGTCTTCCACTTTTTCAAACATAAGCCTCACCTCTTGCATGACCTTCCCAGCAATAGCTTTTGCCTTGGCAATGTCATCTAATCCACTATAGATCATTATAGAATCTGTATCCCCATAAATTACCTGCTCAACAACCAATAAGCACACCAGTAAATAGAACAAATTCTTCACTGAAGTTCTTCATACTTAAATCTGTTTATTGCCAAGTCCTGAAAGCTGCAGCTTTTACAAGCAATCAGCAAATCGTGCATTGACACAATGGGCATGTTTAGTGCATGTTAATGACCCAGGTGAACTGATATGAAAGATGTAGTTCTCTGATGGATGATTCCAACGTGTGTCCATGCATGCATGCATGTGCACGCACGTGTGTGTGTGTGTGTGTGTGTGTGTGTGTGTGTGTGAGAGAGAGAGAGAGAGAGAGAGAGAGAGAGAGTACAGTGGAGAGAGAAGGGGCTGGGTTAATGGTCACTCTCTCACAAGAAAGAGGTGTGCATTTGAGATAATACAAATACAAGAGAAAGGATCTAGAGGGCAACAGATAAAAAGAAGTTCGGTGGATAATTTTCCTCTCATCAGAGTAAGAGAGGTTTAGGCAGCTTTGCTGTCCTATGAGTGGGAGACAACTGCATCAATAACAAGGGAGGCCAGAGATGGCAAAAATCAGCATTTATCAACATATGATAATGTTCTACTTAGCCTCCCTTGTATTATTCCCATGGGAATCTTCACTTGAATACCAAAAAAAAAAAAAAAACATTCTTGAAGTCATGAGTTCCTGTATCCTTCAACACTATAGGAACATGTAGAGGAATGCAAATTAGCTTCAAAGCATGCTCAAATTTTCAATTGGCTTCTTGGCATTTCATCACAAAATCAAGCTGGAAGTTTATAGTGGAATTTGCTAGAATTTTACAACCCAGGCTTGAAATCAAAATGTTGGAGAAAGAGAAAAAATGTACCTCCAAGTTCAAGTTGTTCTGAACTAGATCAACAGTACTTTGCAAGATTTCCCGTCCCTGCAAAATGCATCCATGGACAAGTCAGCGCAACCTTATCTTTGTACTTATAAAATGTTTTCCAACACCCCACCTCCCAGTAGTGCAAAACATGTGCCGAATGAAGTAAAATTTCTTACTTGTAGTGTTATGAGCTCAGCAAGTGGCTTTGCATAGAATCTGGAGTTTGAAAAGCCCAAGCATCCATACATGCTGGAGCAGAAAAGTTAAAAGGAAAACCTATTATTAGAATTGCAAGCAAAGCCAAAGTGTTAAAATTTGAAAACTGCAAACAATTACCAGACCTGTTGGCAGTAAGCTTCAATGCCTGTTGTTGAATATCAAGTTGCTGAACTTTGAGACCAGAAGCAGTCTTGAGCCATGACTTAACCATTCTTCTTCTCTCAACCAGGTTTCTCAATAACTGTAAAATCAAAACATTTGGTGTAACTTAATGAAATAGGCCATAAAATTATTTTTGAAACATTAACTAAATACAATCTCAGCACCAAGACTAAAACAATGCAAATGTCCACAAATTATCATTACAGTAACAAGATTCATGACTTTTTTAAACTTTATTTCTTGACAGCTAAAATCATTAAATTATTCTGTGCATAATTTGTCAGTTTGCCATTTACTTCTCAATATACCACATAATTCGCAAAATCTGCAAATAATCATGAATTATGAGTTATTTGTTAATAACTGATAAAGAGAAGAAACACCATTTTACACTCAAGGTCCACGTTGCTAATCCAGTTAGAGAGAAGGAAGGAATCCCTTCAACCTACTAAAACCCAAGTCTCTCAAATAAAACAATAAGCAATAAGAATTTTAGAAAGCAAGGATAGAAGTCCTTTACTTTCATTAATTATTCATGATGCACAAGTTGTCGTGTATTCATGGGTGGAAAGCAGAGTTTATGCATTATGCTTTCACTCCATATGTTAGGATTCTAGTTGATAAAAAGTAGAGTCCATACGCCGTTTCCATTCCTATTCCTATTTTCCAAAGCCCTAGTATATGCTCTCTCTCACTCTCTCTCTCTCTCTCTCTCCCCTCTATATATAGGTAAATTCCTCCTTATTTGAGCAGATTTTTTCTAGCTTAAAAAGGAAAAATTGCTAGTTCTCTGCTATTTTATAGAGGCCCACTCTCTATATTTGAGACTTATTCTTCGTCTAGTTAAAAGAGGATGCAAACTTCTCTCTTTTTAATAAAGTCGCCTAAATTGGGTTGAATTCCTTTCCTAATTAAAAAATATAGATAAATTACAAGAATAATAAAACTATTTTAAAAACTTTTAAATTTGGATAACAGCTAGAACTTGTCTCTTATTAACATCGTCTTCATATACATTACCAAATTGTTCCTGGATTAGAAGTTATGGCTTTCCAAAGTTTCAATTCTTCATTGGGACTTTGATGTGACATTTTGCTCTCGAAAATTCCTAAACCTATCCAAAGTGACCAGATCTGTTCATACAAGCAAAAGGACCCTTCTAGATCGATAGATGGACTGCAAGCATAGGGATTAGAGATTTGACTATTTACTGCATTAGAGATATTAGCTTTTCTCAAAAGGAAAAAATAAAGAGTTAAGACACTAGAACATACTCAGCTCTCTCTCTCTCTCTCTCTCTCTCTCTCTCTCTCTCTCTCTCTCTCTCTCTCTCTCTCTGAGCCACATTTTCTCTCACCATAGGGCTCCAAACTCTCTAATCTCAAGTTCTCCCTTCTCCCAGACAACCACACTTTCTCTTCTCTACCAAATTAAGGCCCTTAGGGATCCATAATATCTACAACCATAGAGAACCCATCTCTCTAGTTTCAAGCCATACATGCAAACACATGTATGCATGCATGTATATTAGTGGGGTTTTTTGACTTTTAAACATTCCAAAGTCCAAACTTCAAATTTTCTCTATATTTCCAAATTCCAGACTTCTCAGCCTTGTCAAGTTATTCCCGGATGCCAAGCTTTTTATCTATCTAGCAATTAGCTTGGTTAATGAGTCAGCAGGCCACCATAACCAGCAAAATGGACACATACTAATTTATTTTTCTATGCATGTTTACTGATTAGTTGACTTAATTTTAGATCAAGAACTATTTTTTAAAAAACATATATCTAAGCATCAAAATTTTCAAAATTGTTAATTAGAACCCAAGAAACTAGATCAGTCACTGCCTGGTGATCATTCTCTCTGTCGAGTCCTGGAAATCATATAGAAAAGAGTAATAGTATAGCTTATGAAGAATCTAATGAGTGATACAACACAAAACGAACTCCATGTAACCCTCACAACATTGACATTAAATGGTTTGTTTTGTCTGTTAGGGTCAGTGGTCACAAATGGATGTTTCCACAATACATAATGACCTAACTATAAAGCAAAATATGACATCTGATGCACTGTGAGAAACTTCACAGTAAAAAAGTCTTGTTATAAATTGGAAGGAAAGCACAATATCTTATAAAACTATGAAATAAAACATGTTGATATACAAAGAAGGTTTGTCCCCACATAATACTAGAGAACATATGTAAGTTAGAACTTAGAAGTTTATGGCCTCACAGGGTAAAATTATAAATAGCAACAAACAACCACAAAGCTCAACATTGAGACAAAAAGCATGTGGATGCCTTCTGGCTTGGCAAATAAACAGAGAACCATCAAAGTATCACTTTTGTGACAATTAATTAGTGAAGTAACTTAGGCAGGGAAAAACTGGAAATGCAGAAATGGCTAGTCTTAGATGTTGAGACAAAAGTGAACACGCACTCAAAACAAAAAAATGTCAATTTACAATGGCTATTTGGGAAGATACCTCAGGCAAAACTCCAGTAGTTTTTGAAGATGGTAGACTTGGAACTTGACCATCAGGAGAGCGTTCAACTGTAGTGAAGCAAATGTTGTATTCCTGTTAAGAGATTATAAATTACATGTCAACATGGCATCATGTCAGTAATACCTCACCAGATAAGCAGACAACTGTGTGAGAAATTTCAAAAAAAAGTTGGAATCTAAAAGGCTAAAATACCTGAATAATTGAAGGATAAAGACTGTTAAAGTCCAGGAGTAAAATATACTTGTCATATAAACCTTTTTTAGGTTCCAAAACCAAGCCACCAGAGTAGGCAGGACCTTTTTTCCTTTTTCCTTGATCAATATACTGTGCATTATTGTCTAGAGAAACATCATTCACATTTAAGTCATCAGCACCCTCACTGTCTACACCAGCATTTTGTTTTCGCTTCATGGTGTTTGATTCTTTATTGCCTGCAGAAAACTTATCTGGCACAATGTACTTCTTTGCATGAAAAGAATGCAACAGAAGGTACTCCACCCTCTGTGCTCTGGCACCCTGAAGATGTGACATGCGATAAGCAGTATTTTGGTTAAGCTTCAGATGATTTGTTGTGATCAATAAGACATGAGAATATACCTGAAGGGTTTTGCCCCAAAGATTACCACTGATATTAGTTAATTGCCGAGTAAGGGGAAGAATACTCAAATGGAACATAAGTTCCAGAGATAGCCAAGCATCAGTCTCACCATATTCAACCTACATCCAAACAAGAAGTCACCATTCAGCATAACAGAATGCTGAATCCAAGCAGTACGAAAATTCTAGAAATCCATGTTTTACTGAGAAAAAGGCATATCAAGAAAAATGCCATTCCATTTAAAACCTACCAGCTCAAGAAGCGTTCCTGATGTTTGGAACATGGTAGGAATATCATGTGGAGAAATCTCCTTTCTATCTTTGTTGAGTTGTGTTTTCGCAAGTTGGGTCAAAGAATAACTTACCTAAAACGGGACACATATTAGAAGAATGAAAGAAACGGACAGCTGCAGTATTACCCAATAGAAATTTTAAGTCCAATACACCTCCTTCAGAAGGTCACGAGAGCACAGATACGTATCACAGAGGAGACGGCCTGCAATACAGGACATGATTCCAGGGCTAGCTCCAGATCCATAAAGAACATTTCCTTTGGTGAGCTTTGGCATCACAGAGCGCTTGAGGCGACCAACCTTGGACCACATGCTACTTGGCACCTTGCAAGCCTGCATTGAGAGGGGGAAAAAGGGAATTCCTCTTGTAATTAACTGTCTATCCAGAGCATGAATGAAATAAATACTGCAAGCAGAGAAAGGTTTGTTACATAAACAATACAAATAAGCAAGAGAATGTTTTTGAAGCAAGGAGCAAAAATGATTAAGACTGAAGAACTCAACTAAACTTCCAAGAAATTGAAAGTGAGTTCGGCACTGTCCAACACTTTTCTCAAAGAATAAAATAAAATAAATAACTAGAGCTGGAAAAACACTAGTCCAGTGATCTATTTCTAGGTCCATGACCTACCATCTTGGAGATAAGTTTACTCAAACTCAGTTTAACAATGGGAATAAGGGCTACAGAACACAATTTTTTCAGATGAAGGTGCAATATGATCACAATAATAAGCTTCATACAATAGCCAAACCTGAGCTCGGTGGAGAAGAACATCAAGGTCAAAGCCTGAAATATTGTGCCCAACAAGAATATCACTATCCAATTTGCTCAGTTCAATCATCAAACGATTTAACAAGGCTCTTTCACTGCAACAGATGCAAAAACAGCAACCTAAGTGAATGTAAACCAGCAGTATATATGATATCTTCAAGCAAAGCAAGAAAATAATGTGCATGAGTTAAGCAACAGTGAACCTGCTTTCCAGCACCAAAACAGTTGCACCAGCTTTCGAATTTCTTTCAGAAACTTCCTTTGTGAGACCCATTGGAAATATACCTCCATCAAGTTTCCGGACAACAGTAAAATGGCTAAGTGCACCCTTCCTCTTCCATTCTGATGCCAGCATAGGACCATCAATCTAAAAATGTATGTTTCAAAATACAAGTGTATGAGAGAACGAATCAAATCAACCTAGTCATTAGTCATAGGAGAAATAACATCAAAACTAGATAATGGCTCTAAAAATTACAAGCATAGGATGGAAGACATTTTTATCCATTAGCAAAGAAAGCAGGAAATACATCCTAAAGCAGGAAAGACATCCTACACCACAATTCAGTGCCTTATAATTGAATGATCACATAAAACAATGTTTTTAACAAGAGATTAGCAGAACCTTTTACATACTTTTGCCTTGTGACAGCAGATGACAGAGGCTGCCACTATCTCATTAATGTTATGCTTTTCATTGATAATTGTTTTCAAATTTATTGCTGCAACAATCACTGGAGGAACTTCTAGCAAAACCTTTGAAGTAGAAACAGATACATCCTTTGGACAATCAACAGTTATTTCAAATTTGCACCAGCTGACCTGTTTCACAGCTAACCACCAAAGTTAGTGCATACTGATAATACACATGCATTGACATAGCAAAAGGCACTTAGTCCACAGTAGGGGGAAAAGAAAGGAGCCTAACAACATCTAGCAGAAAGAGTAACGATAAGTGAGAAATAGTACAAAATGGAGTTGAAGATCACACCCGCTGAGAAGTTGGACAGCTCACAAATTTTGAAATTGACAACCAAGAAGGTCCTTTGATTTTCCTTTTGATCAGAAACAACTCCAAAGCACTGGAATCCAAGATTTCAATAAACTTTTTCATCAATTAATGCATGAAACAAATATTGGACGTTTTACTTAAATATATCAACAAAGCCTGATTGCATCAACTAAATTTTATACATTATCAAAATTCTAGTGCAGCATTATGCCAAAATCAGCATACAATAGCAAATGCCACATAACAATTAGATAGCCCAAGTTTAGTGATAAGCCTTTAAAAGCCCAAACCATTTCCTGCTGAGATGTTAAATAGATTTTGACATTTGTTCTATATTAGATGAATGATATTAGCCACCATTTGAGTTCCCACAGAAGTAAACCAACTTTACCTTGATTTATGACAATTGACTTGAAACATATATTTTGATAGTGTTGCTTAGATTGGAGTCCCACAGAAAAAATAAAGCAGTCATATTGAGTTAATTTATCGACCATAATTTCTTTCTGGTATGTTTTAGACTTGGTTTCTTAAGACTCAAGAATAGGAAAAATGGAATAGGTGAAGTTATCTTAGGTGAATGAGGATGAATATATTCCTAAGGAATAGCAATTTCACAAGATACAACAACAAGCCTTAATTCCAAACTAGTTGGGATTGGCTATATGAATTCTTTTTCTCCATATGACTTAGAATAGAGCTGAATGGAGAAAACAGATTTATGTAGCCGACCTCAATTAGTTTGGGATTAAGGCTTTATTGTTGTTCTATCTTGGGTGAAACTGCTATTCCTTGAGAACATCTTCATCCTTGTTCAGTTGCAATTTCTTAATACCAAGCAACAATAAGTGGAATAAATTGGGTGCCAGCACTTCTCTTACAAGGGACAGGAGTAAACTTGGTAGATGGAACAATGACAAGGGTTTGAAAAAAAGAAAACAGAAAGAAAATATGTCTGCACTTGTTCAGATTTGGATTTGGGTGGGATAGAGATGATACGACCGTACTACAATCATTAACAAATATTGAGGCACCATATGTACATTCAAGTTCCATACTTTCCACCGCCATTAGTGGAAACATAGCAAGCCCACATTACATATATCACTTTTCTTCTGAAAACATAGCAAGCCCACATTACATATATCACTTTTCTATGTTCCAAAAAGTGCCAGGCTACCGCAAAATTCGATTCTGCATCCCATGGAAGAAAAAGAAAACAAAAACAATCAGCTCGAAGTAACATTTCTGTCATCATCATCAGCAAATTACATGTAGAAAGTACTCTTTCTTCTCTCTCAAAATTGCCCAAAGAAGGAACAAATTCAATTTCCTCACACTAACTGAACTTTGTTTAGCTTCTTGTTTCCTTGGACCTCCAAAGAAAGAGAGCATGTGTTCTTCGTGAAAACATATATCTTTTTTGCCATATCCAAATCTGACCTTAATCTAATATATTCCTTCTTCTATATGTCATATGCATTTGATTGGCAGCATAGTCCAACACAAACTTAAAGCAAGGCAATGTATTATCCTGAAATCTCCTTCCAAAAGTGTTCATGGAAACGGTTGCATTTCAATTTTTTCCTTTTCTCATACAGATAATTTTGCTTAAGATGCTTCCCACAGATCAAGACCAAATGCTTTTTCATTCACCAAAAACATCAGTGATATATGGAGAACAAAGAAGAATAAAGTTTCAGCCACCAAAGAAAACTGTTTTCTAAGCATACCTTACAATTAGAGGTGGTAGTGCTTGATCCATTTAACCTATTTAACTTGATTTAACCTTTTATAAATCGGATTAAGTTACTTGTTTAATAAAAGGGTTAGGTTTGGATCTGGATTTTTTACCTCTTTAATGGACAACTTGGATCTAGGTTGACAGATGTTTGACCTAACTTGTATCTGACCCAATCCATATCTAGTCAGGTCCCTTCTTAAAATACCCTAATAACAACTCTAAGTGCATCAATAATTCTATATGGTTCTCCTCTGACATTGGAAAGTTTGAGAAAATTGGAAGCACAATGGATGTGAAAATAAAGAGATTTTTTCCTCCTTAAGTTTTAGCTTCATAGACCTCAGACTTTTTTGGAACTTGAAAGTTGAACCCTTCAAAATGCTGGTTTTGTGCTTGAGGTATTTTCAAGACTCAATCAAATTCATCTTAATCAAACTAAAGCGGGAACAGCTGATTGCTTTGAGCAATATGTGAAATGAGAGGCTTTATTCAGTGCACAGCATAACCATTACAATTCCATTGAATCATGTGACATGGTGGATGGCAACATTTTAAAAACCAAATCAGAGCAACTGGTTGAGATGGTTGAACCATCAACTGGCCCAATTTGCAGAAGCAACCAATAAACTATTTCTTTACACCCACATAACACATGTACGTATATACAAAGCTTGACTTGGCTGCATTCAAGTAGGCCATCTACTCAAATCTAATCAGGCCAATATTGAAAAATGGAGGTCCCATATCGATGATCTAAATCATTATATATGATTTAATACATCTAAAATACATAAACACAAAAATCATATAATTTGGAGACACCTAACCTATGCATCAAGTGGTTTAAAAATTGGACAATTTTGAAAATAAAAGATAATGCATGTATTTTTGACCTTTTGATGTATGAGCTAAGAATCTTCAAATCATATGATTTTTTACATATAAGCATTTTAAAAATAGTAGATCATAAATCCAATAACTCAGATCATCAATATAGCACCAACGTGGACTTGATCAAATCTGAGTGGGAATGCTCGAGTGTAGCCAAGTCAAGCTCTACCCCCTCCACCCCCCCTCCTCTCTCTCTCTCTCTCTCTCTCTCTCTATCTCTACACATGCACATAGCAAACCACATTAAACCAGCAACTAAGATAATTTTTAATTACAGAAATGTCAGGACTTGGTTATTTGAAGCTGTTAGGGTGTTCACACATTCAATATTGAGATCCATAGTCTTCACCACTGGTCTTGACAGCTTAACATCATGCTCTGGCAGCAGACCTTTAGGCCCCCTCTCTACCTAATTTCTTTTTCGTTCAGATATATTCCCCACATTCTCACTCCACATTCCACTTTCAAGGCCTTCATCCCGGGCTCTGTTTACATTTTTGCCTCATGGTCTCCTCTCTCTAGTAGTAATTGAAGCAATGAAAAAAGAAAGCAACCAAAATGTCATTTACTCTTTGTGTTAAAGGTTATTCCATCTTTATTTGTTACAATTGTTCAGACCTTTGTTTAATTGTTTGAGTGAGCAAGCAAGTGGCTTATCTGCCAGGACAAGGAGGGTGGAATTTTTTTAGGCATTTGTTCATATAATTTATAGCTCTAATATACTCCTATTTTATAAATAATAATCAATTAATGGGTATATAATGCAATAATGGCATCACAGTTCACTTTTGGGTGACCTGACAGTCGAACTGGCGATTCATAACTCAGTCATCTTTCTGGTTCAATCAGTGGACAAGGTCTTAGAACAACTGTTGATAGTACAATGCATTCAGTTATTGTGACCCAAGAGGAAACTAGGCTGTATGCTCACTCCTTCATGATTATCTAGTGATTGTTAACCCTTTAATTCAGAGGGTTGCACAACTAATTTAACATTGCTGGTGTATATAACATTGTCAGTTGTTTTCATATCATATTTTAAGCCAGTGCTGGTGAAGTGGTAAGACACCACTGCTATGTTAATGGCTAAGGTTAACACCCTAGCTGATAAAGGAATTTGTGACCAGAATAATGTAGAAAGGGTTATATACTGTCAAAAACTAAGGAACTTTAGAAATGCAGGCATACTCAAATAATATTCTATGCAAAAAATTAGAAGAAAACGGATTTGTATAAACAATCGGAAACATTTTACAGTAATGCATGCACAGGATAGGAGGGGTCTTAACTGTTCTATATCTATGAAATATACTTATCTATGCCTTAGGAAACTTATGAAAGCTAAGATTTTTAACTTTTGAAAGTGTGTTCCATGCATGCCAATATTAGCAAATTTCTTCACGTTAGTTGTATTGAGATCTTGCAAAGAAACAAGTAGTCGACTGAGCAAACCTGCTGTGAGTTCCAAGCAATGCAAGGAAATGTTCTCCTTTAAGATTTGCTGGAAGTGGTGGATCCTGGAATCAATTGTCTGAAAGTGAGGTCTTCAATTACAAATAACAAAGTATAAGTAACAATAACTTTCTTAAAGCAGTCAAGCAAGAATGGTTGTATAATGAGGTAAGAACTTATCAATCCTTTTGTCATAAGCCCAGTTAAATCTCTGCACATCCACATTTAATTTTGCATGACCATTGCGGCAACATTTTCAACTAGGATTACAAGCCAAGGACAACAGTACGCATGAAAATATTATTCTTCAGACTCGCCATTTAATCGAGGGAAAATTTATCAAACTAAAGGAAACAAAAAAAAGGAAGAATGACGAAGAGATAAAATAAGATTCATGTTGACCTGGTGCGGTGCTCCCAAGGCCTAGGAGAACTTAATATCTTTAGGTTAGTCGTGGAGGGCTCTAGAGTTATTTTAGACTCTAGGTTATCTCAAGGCTTATGTTGGGCTATGGGTTTTGAGGGGGCTAATTTGTATTGAGCTGAGTATGAGTCCAAGAGTTTTGAGATTGAGTCAAGTCATGGGTGTACATGGGCTTAGGATGAACTTAATCTCTTTGGGTTAGTCGTGGGAGTTTTTTGAGTTACGGTCAAGCCAGCTTGGCCATGTATTTAAACCCTAGACCCTAAAGTTTGTGTAAGAAATACAAAGATTCTTTTCTCCCAAAAAACTGAAGTTTCTCTTTCTTCCCTCACCCTAGTTGCCGCCTATTCTCTCTCTAAAGATGTGAGAAACCCTAGGGACGCATCTTCTCTCTCTCCCTCATGCGTTCTCTCTCTAGGCAGCACACTTCTCTCTATGATGGGCGCTATTTTCTCTCTCTAGTGTGTCCTCTCTTCTCCATGTGAGTTCGTTTCTCTCTCATCCAGGCATCCTCTCTTGTTCCTACGAGTGGGATGCATAAATCCCAAGAAAATGGCACTTTCTCTCTCTAGATGGTTTCTCTCTCTAGCCACCACATCCTTTTTCTCTCTCCTAGTGTACGTCCTCTCTTTCTCTAAGAAAAGGGAAGGCATGAAGTTGCCCCAAGTTTCTCTTCCTACATCCTTTCTTTCAGAGATTCTCTCTCTCTTGCGTGGAGCCAAGTAGATGCCCTATTCTCTCTCTTGGTGTCTGATTTTTGGTCCAAATCCGAAAATTTTTTGCAACAATTGGCCTAGGCATCAACTGGTTTCCTCAACAATTGATATCTGAGCTTGGATTCACAAGGAAGGAGAGCAAATTAGGGATTGAAGATCTTTAAAGGGCTAAAAAAAAAATTCAGCAAGACTCCATTAAGGTATTTCTCGATCTTTCTAAAATTTTTGCTATAGTTCTGGTGTTAGATCTAGCCATGGGTTGCAGCATCAAGGTGGATTTTGAGAAATTTGATGGGAAAGGGAGCTTTTAGATGTGGAAAGTTCAGGTGGAAGATCTTCTGGTGCAGCACGAATTGGATATGGTGCTGAAAGAATGCCCAGATGGGATGTCAGATAAGCAATAGATGTCTTTGGAGAAAACTCCAAGGGACTCTGGTTAAAGTTGCACACTCTCTACATGGGGAAGAACATGTACAACAAGTTGATGTTAAAAAAATGTCTCTACAGCTTTCGGATGGCAGAAGGTAGAGACGTGGTGGCCCACATCCAAATGTTCGACTAGATCAGCAATGAGTTGCTACATGTTGGGGTGAAAATGGAGGAGAAAGATAAGTCTTTGCTGCTATTATGTTCGCTGACCTCTTCATATGATTCGTTGGTTACGACACTGCTCTACAGGAAGGAGACTTTATATTATGAAGACATAGTCTCAGTGCTACGCACGAATGAGTAGAGGGAGAGGATGACCAAGGAAGGAGTTCTACTGGAGGGTTTATTTGTGAGGGAAAGGTCTGGAAGAGGTAGGGACATGAGCAAGCAAAGGGAACAGTCAAAGTCCAAGAAGGGCAAGAAAGAAGCCAAGTGTTTCAAATGTTGTGAGGTTGGACATTACAAGAGGGATTGTCCTAAGTAAAAAAGTCAGAAAGGAGGAAAGGAAGGATTTGAATCACTGGGTACATTTGCTGATCATGAGGTGAATGATGATCTCTTGGTGGTATCAGATAGATGATTATAGGCACAACACAGAAGTATGGACCCTTGACTCTGCCTGTTCACATCACTACACACCAAATCGGTCTTGGTTTAGCATATACACCAAGGTCAATGAGGGGAGTGTGACTCTTGAAGATGATCATCCTTGCAAGGTTGCTGGTATTGGCATAGTAAGGATGAAGATGTTTGATGGGATATGCGGACTCTCACCAGTGTGAAACTTGTCCCAGAGCTCAAGAAGAATCTGGTGTTATTGGGGTATCTAGAGCGAAGTGGTTACAGCTTCAGCAGTCATGCCAGGAGTAGAGTTCTAAACATCTCCAATGAAGTTATGGTGATGATAAGAGGGAGAAGGCTGGAGAACAAACTCTACAAGATGAAGGGATCTGTGGTGACCGAAAGATCTAAGGCAGCAGTTGTGGCACAAGATCCTTGAAATGTGTACAAGATGTGACATTATCGCCTAAGCCACATAGGAGATAGGGGGTCAAAGGAACTAAGCAAGAAGGGGTTGATTCCATATCTGAATGGTGGAGATATGAAAATCTATAAGCCATGTCAAATGGAAGTAGAAGAGAGTTCAATTCACAGCCAGCACAGCCACCAGTGCAACACCCTTGAAACTGGTACACACAAATATATGGGGACCAGCCCCAATTTTAGCTAAAAATGAGGCAAGATACTTCTTGACCTTGATTAATGATTCTCCAGGAAAGTTTGGGTCTACTTCATGAGGGAGAAATCAAAAGTCTTCACTAGATTCAAAGTTTGGAAGGCCGAAGTGGAGAAGCAATAGGGTAGTAGTGTAAAGTGTATGAGGTCTGACAATGGCAGGGAGTTCCACAACTTTTGTGAGGAGTAGGGCATCAAAAGACATTTCTCAATGAAGGAAACTCAACAAAATCAGGTGGCCAAAAGGATAACATAACACTTTTGAAAAAGGCAATATGCATGAGGCTGCAAGCAAAGCTTCCTGAGGTGTTATGGGTTGATGTAGTGGATATAGCCAATTACTTGGTCAATCGGTAGTCGTACACCAAGTTGGATGAAGGTATTTCAGAGATGTGGTATGGAAGGAAGGCAAGCCTGAACCATCTAAAGGTGTTTGGGTGCACGGTATTTGTGCACATTGGTGCTGGGGAGCGGAGCAAGCTGGGCGCCAAGTCAAAAAAGATGGTGTTTCTGAGCTATCCGCGTGGTATCAAAGGGTATTGGCTATGAGACCCCTTGGAGAAGAAGGTCATCATCAGTAGGGATGTGACCTTTAATGAGAACTCAGTTCTCCAGAGGCGAGATGGCATAGAAGCATTATAGAAGCAGCAAGAGGTACAACAAGGCAACACTGGGCAAATGACCTCCTACACAGTAGTGCCGCTTGCAAGTGGACCAGAGGGATTTGAGATTCAGGTGGAGCACTCTCCTAAGGTGTCTCCACAAATGGAAAGGACTGACATGAGAGGTAGAAGCCAGAGAGTTCAGCAGGAGATAGCTGGACGAAGGATTGATATTGGGATCGCACTGCACAAGCCCAAAATGATCGTGTGATCACCAAATCGATACGGCTTCAAAGATTTGGTGTCATATGCCCTAGTGACAGCGAATAAAGATCCCTGCACCTATGAAGAGGCCATGGAAAGCTAAGACAGAGATAGGTGGGTCCAAGCGATGGACACGATGGAGTTGTTGAGCTTTGAAGCACTAAGGTAGAGATTATTGGACTTGGTGTGGTGCTCCCAAGGTCCAGTAGAACATGGGAGGCCAAGATCCATACTTCATGAGGCGTTATGGAGGGCTCTATAGTTATTTTGGGCTCTAGGTTATCTCAAGGCCCACGTTGGGCTATGAGCTTTGAGGGAGCTAACTTGTATTAAGCTAGGTATGAATCCAAGAGTTTTGAAATTGAGTCAAGTCATGAGTGTATATGGGCTTAGGGTGAATTTAATCTTTTTGGATTAGCCGTGAGAGTTTTTCTGAGTCAGAGTCAAGCTAGCTTGGCCATGTATTTAAACCCTAGACCCTAAGGTTTGTGTAAGAAATACAAAGATTCTTTTCTCCCAAAAAAACTAGAGTTTCTCTCTCTTTCCTCACCCTAGTTGCCACCCATTCTCTCTTTAGAGACGTGAAAAACCCTAGGGATGCGTCTTTTCTCTCTCCTTCATGCGTTCTCTCTCTAGGCAACGCACTTTTTCTCTCTAAGCGATGGGTGCTATTTTCTCTCTCTAGTGCATCCTTTCTCCTTCACATGAGTTTGTTTCTCTCTCATCTAGGGATCCTCTCTCTCCTATAAGTGGGACGCTAAATCCCAAGTAAGCAGCATTTTATCTCTCTAGATAGTTTCTCTCTCTAGCCACCACATCCCCTTTTCTGTCTCTTAGCGTACGACCTCTCTCTAAGAAAAGAAAAGGCATGAAGTCTTGGAACACTCCTTTCTCTCTCTAGATGTTCCTCTCTAACTTGTGCCCCAAGTTTCTCTCTCCTATCATCCTTTCTCTTGGAATTCTTTCTCTCTTGCATGGGACCAGGTGGCTGCCCTATTCTCTCTCTTAGTGGTTGATTTTTTGTCCAAATCCAAAAAAAATTTTGTAGCAGTTGGTCCAGGAATCACCTGGTTTCCAAAACAATTCACATAAAAAGATCAATTAATGATTAATTCTAAACAATTATTTCTAAGGTTGGCTTTACCTCCTAACAAGTCAGACTTTGTGACTTTAACCTCAAATATCAAAGAGAATTTGGAGCATTGATTAATCAAGTTAATATCAATCTTGGGATTAAACTTAACAATGCAAAAAAAATTAACAATATTAATGTCACTATTCCTTCCATGTTTCTCTCATACACTAATAACTCACTTCAAAGTTCAAACAAATCATTTTGGTGCACCTAACATTGATGAAGTAATTGTTCACATCATTTTCAAAATTCATGGCTTAATTACATCAATAGAAGGTCAAAATTATAATATTATAATGCTAAAGTCCACTTGCTAGCCCAATAAAATTGTTAGCTGGCCAAGTCTATTTGGCCTTAAAAATCCAAGTATAAGTTAATTGATAACGAATGAGCTTGAGTTATAAGCCGTTCAGACTTTTCTTTTCCATCCGATATGTGACTATTTTGAGGTATTACAATTTTTCCCCCATTATCAGGCAATGTCCTCATTGGATGCTGCAAGCTAACTAGAATTGATTTTGAACGAGGTCGTTTGTAAATGTAAAGGTGGCTCCATGCTATGGCAAGACTCTATATCACTGTCTCATGGGTAGCCTATTTCTCCTACCAATCAACTTTCAACACTCGAATTAGTTCTCTCAGATTGTCTCTTTACCATTTGTAACATCCCAAACTCATCTACTGGTCCAATTAACTTGTTAGCGAACCGAATTTATGTGGCCTTAAAAACTCGAGTGCAAGTTAATTGGTTACACGTGAACTTAATTTATAACTCTTCAAACCATTCTTTTTCTATCCAATGTGAAACTATTCATACATGAAGGGAGTTACAAATATACCCCAAATCCAGCAAAACTCATTAAAATTGTATGGAAACAGACTTCATCTAAACCATCATTTATTCTACTAAACAACAAGGCAAATACTGATATAAAATTGAAAAACCTAAAAGAACATGACTCCTACTTTGTTGCTTAAATGTAAGTTGTTGTCGTCTCATAAACCTAATCCAAGATTTACGCTTCATCTGTTGGATTAAGCAGTGGCACACATGAAAGTTTGTACATGCAAAAGTGTTAGTGTATGCCCTAGATCCAATTGGATTGAATGTTGTATACATTCTATGAATACAAATTAAATAAAATGGTTTCTTTATCTATCCAAATGTCTTTTATTTGATATATTTGTCTGTGAGATAAAGTCCAAAAGAATGTGAATTGTGCATATGGAATTTGTAATAGAGATTACAAATTATGAGATTCAAATTGCATGTTATGGTTCGATTCTTTAAACCTTCCTAGTCGATGTGTAGATGGGACTGGACACCATCGAACACCGTGAGACTAGCACACATTGCATATCCTCACCCTTGGGGTGAGCAGCTGATTTCACAAGCTGAAGTATGAAGATACTTGGATAGGTGTGTGGATGCTCGTTATTGTAACGATGCATTGGATGATCCGTACATAGATCCCATATGGATACTCTATATAGTGTCAATGGTTGATCTCTAATGATGGTGGTGCGAGTGATCCTTTGACTTGAGATCTTCACTGCATCTCATGTGTGGAATGTCATGCTTTGATGGCATCCAAACGTCGCTCTAGCCACGGGTGGCAAATATGGTGTCAGTTGGGTATGACATGAAGCACATGAAGATAGTGTTTGATCAAGACAGGATTCGTCTCTCTTAATAGAAAGGGTTATATCCCACGGCCACTTGATGGATTAAATTGATTGATAAATCCTTGCAAGGTTGAGTTGGAATTCGAAATGGTTTTGAAGTTCTAATTCATATAAGTCAATTTTTTCTGAGATAAAGTAAACAAAGATCAATTACAGGGTTGACACATTCCATACCACTGATTGATCTGGGATATGTGATGAAAGGATTTGATCATACGGTAACCGTTCATGGACAGGTGTTGTTGATGGTCACGTCAACAAAACCTTTAGCAGTTGGGTAGTCATGATGCTTTGCTAGAGGCCTCTCATGATCTATAATCATGTTGTTGAATTAGATAAAGAGTTGTCCAATCATTCCTAGGGTCTATGATTAGGACATGATTATTGCCAACATGTTAAAGGGCCTAATGGGTCATATGCATTAAGGAGAATATTGAATGAATTAAAATGAGAATTCAATTAGATTTAATTCAGATAAGATGATCAATTAAATAATTGGGTAAGACCCAATTTAAAGAAGATATAATTATAATGGATATGATCCATTATAATAGAAGGAATGTTTAAGGAGAAATTATTTATACATATGATGAACAAAATAATTTGATACCGATATGTGACTTGATCCATGTGATGGATGGCTCTGATTATTCAGGTATGGATGGCCAATCTCAGCCATGTGAAGATGGAATCATGCCCATGGGATGAGGCATGATGAATCTTTACAGTTCGATGATAAACACGTACGAATTGGGGCATGTAGTTATGAGATACTCCTAATTTCAAAGGCTGAGATTGTGACACTTGGATTAATCTTACCATGAAGATGGGAGTTTCTTACCATGAAGATGGGAGGAGTTTCTTACCATGAAGATGGGAGTTTGTTACCATAATGATGGGAGTTTCTTACCATGAAGAGAGGTCTCTTCCTCTTTGGAACGTCTCATTTTCAACCTATAAATATAGTTCCTTCCTACTAAGAAAGTAGAGCATGAGAAGAAAAGATTAGACTTTTCTTCAAAGATATCTTCTGTAAGGGGATTCAAAAGGCGCTAGCACCCCCCTCTCTCTCTCCCGTGGTGTCATTTTCATACATTGGAGGTCTTCATCCCTTCTTCTCTGCGTGGATCACCGTTAGAGGCCGGACACGTGGACGGCTAGTGGTAGGGATTAACCGGCTTCATCCTCATCTTCATCAATAAAGGACTCAGGTATGAATAAAATTAGATTTTATTTGAGATATAATAAATGTGTTCCTAAGGATCCTGGATATCTAGGAATTTTATATTATATCTTCTGCAATGTTTATATGAATTTGATTCATATCTTGTATACATAATTCCCATAAAAAAGAACATAGACAAATGTATCAATAAAGTCATAGGCTCTACATGCAGACGGGTGAAAAAATTTCCAGCATCAGATGATACATATCCAACCCCAAGAAATATTAATGTAAGCAGTTAGATAGTTTCCTATAAGTTTTGGTCCAGAAGCACAATATGATATGTAAAACAAAATTGTTCTGGATGATAGACGCAACAAACATTTTCCACAAAGGCATAGACACAATCTGAAATTATCTATGACCAATTTCAAGTGCAATATAAGTGAATACCTTAAATGGATAGTTGATCTTAAGGACATACTGCTCTCCGACAGGTATATCAGACCGGTCAAAGGCATAGCTTCTCTGTAATGTGTGTGTGCACATGGGGCATGTGGAAAATAAATGCAGAATAAGTTAGATGAAAGAGGTGCATAAACATGCTGAAGTTACTATGATCAATTAATAAACATAGTTACAAACCTTGACTGGCATCATGCTAAAAGTTGATACATTGAGATCCAATAATGTTTTTGCTATTTCACTCTTTAAACCCGATGCCATGTCCTACAAAGTTTATGAATTTGCAAAAATAAATTAATTTATGCATCCCTTGCTGAGGCAGAAAAGACAGTGCAGTCATAATTTTATCATAATGCTCTAAAGCATTGGGAATTAAAAATTTACCTGTAGAGTTGTTCGAAAAGCCACTGTTGAATCTCGGATATCCTTGGTGTTTCTTTCAATCCCGGCTATAGCATTGCCATGAAACACAGAATTGTCCGGGATCGCATAAACACATCTCTGCATATTCCTTACAACCACACAGCAGCTGTGATATGCATTCCCTGCTTTGACCTTACCACACGGGTACTTACCCAATCAAAACCTTGTCACGTTTAAAATTGCTAATTTAATAATGAATCTTTTTATAAAAAAAACTATGATACATGCAAACTGCCTTGAACAAGAAGACTCTCAATACTCAATAGATGCAAATGCAAGCAGTTTCCCTTATCATCGGTGGCAAGTCCAACCATCCACAGATAGTGATGATGGGGTACACATCACAGGTGCACCTCTCCATGCCCATCAACTTTGGGGTCGTGATTGAATGGTGTTTCACGTGTTTTGTTAATGCACTCACCACCTTTAGTAGTGTTCTCTAGCCAAAGTTCATTTTCCTTTTTTTCCTTTCTTTGAGCAATACCCAAAGTTTGAACATTAGACCTCCTGTAAAGACAAGCTCTTGGGGAGATGATGGTGCAAACCAAGATAACAGTTGTTGGCATCAAATGCCATTTAGTTGTTCAAAAATTTATCCTTTATTGTGAGCATTTTTCAGACATCTAGGATTATTGATCTAAGGTTTTGTTCTTAGAGTTGCAGGTGAGTTATTTATATCCCAGAATTTTATCAGTGCAGGATGCCAGGATCCAACCATCAAGCCAGTGCCATGAAGTATGACTAGCAGGCAAATGCACGTAGCTATGGCAGGATAACATTCAAGCAGAACTATGAAGCAAATAAAAGGCCAAGGTCTCAGCAGTTCAAGAGCCTATGCATGATGCAGACTTCCTCAGAAGTTGCTCTATGTAGTCATCAACAATTACTTCAGGTGTCAAAGGAAAAAAGCAATTTTTTTCTTTTTAATTATTGTTTGAGAAGATAGTGGTCATCAAATGTTCGAAGTATTTATGAGTTTACCATCATCCATTTTAATCTTGTTCTTCTCTACATTTCCAGTAGAGACGCGTCATCCATAAGTCATTCAAAATTGCTAATCTATAATCTTAGGTTACATCAAAAAGGAGATGAACAAATTGCCATGCGAACTTTCTGTATAGAAAGTCCCTCAAGAAAACAAATTATAGCAAATAAACTCACAATCATTAAGCACTACAATCATAGTCAAAAACTGGAATATAATTTTGAAGATAATATACCTTTCCAAACAGATATAGCGTACCCAAATTAGCACCGAATGGCTCCTCGTAAGCATCAATTATATAGAATGGGAGCGACCCATCAGAATCCAACAAAAACTCAGGTTTCTCATCAACATTTTTATTTGATTCGATCGCCTCTCCTTCACTTCCAGCATTCCCATCTTCTCCACAAACCGCTTTCCAGCCAGCTGTAGCACTCATCACAGTACCATCCCCTTCCCCCTTAATCCTTGCATTAAGAGTAAACCCCTTCTCGCCCTTCTTCACCTCAGCTTTCAGCTCCTTATTTGCGTCAGACCTCACCACATCCAGGCCCCCATTACTCATGGATTCAACCTTAGAATCTAAAACCGCCTCCCCTTTTACTTCCACAGCCACATCCTCTCCGTGCCCCAAGTTATCATTTTCTTGAGGACAAATCTCCGATTCGGCACGAAAGACCGCTAAATCCACTGATTCAGGCAATCCAACTTCGACAACACGATCAGCAGGGATAGATTGCGTCTCACTCTTGATCTGAGCCACCGGCAGCGGAGTGGCAGAACCCCGATACCCATGAACAGTTCCTGCTACCGACGCTCGCCGCCTCCTCTCCTCCCGATCGATCTCATCGGGAGCGAATTCGGCGATCACATCATCAACAATACTATCGAAAGACAAAGATGACCCCTTTCCCCTATCATTCTTCTTGAAAACTGAAGAAGTGAACATCGAAGAGAGCCTCTGCTTGCCCATTAGCGCGGCGGCGGCCGAGAGTGAGGAAGGCGGGGGCTTTTTGGGGGCAGGGTCCTTGGCGGCCGCCTTCCTCTTCTTGGGCCGCTCCACGTCGCCGTCGGGCAGGTCTTCGTCGGAGGACTCGGCGAAACTGGGGTGGGACCAGTCCTCCTCCTGGCCTTCGTCGGTGTAGCCGAGGCCGTCATCGTCGACGATAAAACCGTGGGAGGCCTCCCGGCGGCGAGCAACGAGAGCGGCGTAGTCCTCCTCGGGGATGGTGTCGTAGATGGGGGCCTCCATCTTGATCTGGAAGCCACCGCCGGACTCGGAGCGGCGACCGCCGGCGCTGCGGAGGGCCTTGAGACGCTCCAGGGCAGCGGATCGGACGGCGGCGTCCGCCCCCTTGGCTCGGGTCCGGCGGCCGGATAGGGTTGGCTCTGCCATTCTCCCTCGCTTGATCGATCTACCGCTTGCTCGCGCACAGAAAAGCCGCCGCTTGGTTTGGTTTGCGCGCGAAGTGATTCGATAGTTGGCGCCAAATTGAGGAGGACAGCTTCGCTTTCTCGTCTGCGGAAGGTGAAACGTAACGGGGCGCCGTTATCCCGGCAACGGCTTTCGGAGACAAGTGACGGGCGTCCACGTGACCTATGAGCGAAAGGAAAAAAACTTTGTACTGCTTCAATGCAGCATGATCTACATCTCGCATATAGATTCATCCTGAAGAGCTCGTTTATGGGTTTCACATTGCTAATGCACAAACCTGCGCTTAGGTTCACATTGCTAATGCACAAATCTGCGCTTAAGTGAATCATCGCATTCGGTAGACCATGCTGCATATGGTGGTTTACCAAGACTTTTTCATGAGCCAAAATTGAGCTGGTCACTAGAACCGAATCAAAAATTGGACCACCCTTGAATGGGTTTAGGGAAAAGTCCTTCCACACTGCACTGGTGTAGAAACTCATGCATCATACACGATAATTGATCGTACACATATATGACCATATATGCGGTACAAAAAAGAATATAAATTTTTTAGATACATGCAGCTACACATGTGCAATCAATCATCATGCTTGATATGCACATCCTGCCCCGCGTGCGGTGTATGAAAAGCTTTCCTAGATTTATGCTGTTTGGATGGAGAGAAAAGTGAGAGGAAAGAAAAGGAAAGAAAATTGGAGAAAAAATATTTTCTCTCCTTATGTTTGGATGAGTTGAACGAAAATATAGAGGAGAGAAAAGTTGATAATTTACAATGACAATAATATCCTTTTATAAATGAATAAAAAATGCATCAGTTGTTTTTTGGAAGGGTCAATATTGAAATAAAAAAATGAAAGAATGCTTTTGAGTTTTCTCTCCAAATCTCTTTGGAGAGAAAACTTTTACGTAGGTGAAGAGTGGATCGTCCTCTTTCTACCCTTGGATCATAGCACGCATTCGACCAGCCCCAAGTCATGTGGAGATGCGGAAGCGAGATGATATCCCTGCTGAAATTCTGCAGCAGAATTTTGGATCTTGATCTTGGTAATCTTTCCAGATTGATTAGCAACTAAGATTTTCTTTGGTTTCTTGCGCCCCATGATTGTAAGAGAGGGTCGTGGCCTCTCTTCTTCCTCACGTGAACCTTCAGATCTGATCTAGAAAATCAAGAGACGCTGCCCAAGGAGAAGGTGCTGCTAGGGTTTCTTCCTTCTCCTTCCTTGAGAGAGGCGGTTCCAAGAAGATGGCTAGGGCAGAGATGGCAGCAATAAAACCCTAGAAATCTAGGGCATCTATGTGAGAAAAAGAGGAAGACGTGCATAAGAGAGAAAGGAGAGGGATAGCTTATTCTTGGGAGAAAAAAATGTTCTTTCATTCATCTATAATCATCATTGTTACATGATTATATCAACCCCGTCCCATGACGGCTACCAAAATAAAACCAGCACCACATATGAACCAGTGCCTTATTATATGATAATAAACCCTAAAAAAACTCCCTTGGACCAGCCCACACCTTGGCCCAACCCAGCCCAATGTAGACTAGCCCCCTCAAGACCCAACAACCTAGGCCTTAAACATGTGGAGCCTATAAACCTCTACCCTAGGATTTAAGCTTTGGAGTACCACACCAGGCTCTACAATCTCCACCTTGGTAATTCAAAGCTGCTGAAAAATCTGCACATTCCCTCAGACCCATTAGTGTCACACATGAGAGAAAGCTATCCCGTGGAAGAGTCTTCGTAAGTGCATCTGCCTGATTCTTCTTTGTATGAACTTTTATCAGCTCACTCACCTTCTTCCACCAATTCTCTGATTCTGTGATACCTCGCATCTATATGCTTTGTGCGTGCATAATAGATTGGGTTCTGAGCCAACTGCAGGGCACTCTAACTATCACTGTATAGCAATACTGTACCCTGCTTCACCCCCATTTCCATGATGAGTCTCTTCAACCAAAGAGCCTCCTTGGCAGCTTCTGTAATCTCTATATACTCAGCTTTTGTTGTAGACAAAGCTGTAATAGGTTGAAGGATTGATCTCCAAGAAATTAATCCACCATACATGCTAAACGCATACCCTATAGTAGACCTTCTTGTATCAGATCACCTGCAAAATTTGCATCCACAAACCCTTTCAATGGACCTAATGATTTACTTGGGATATTAGATTTCTCCTTAGGTCTTTCTTGCTGCCCAAAAATTAGACCAAGTCCACGAGTTCCCTGAAGGTACCTCAAAATCCACTTGAGTGCCTTCCAGTGCTCCTTCCCTGGGTTCGCCATGAATCTGCTCACCTGGCTCACTGCATATGCTATGTCAGGTCTGCAACACACCATAGCATACATAATGCTGCCCACAGCACTGGCATATGGAACTCTCTCCATGTACTCTTTCTCTCATCTATCTGAGGGTTCTGTAACTTAGAAAGAGACATGTGACTAGCCAAAGGTGTTCCAACTGGTTTGGCCTTATCCATCCCAAACCTCTCCAACACCTTCTGAATATATCCATCCACCCAATGACAAGTGTAGAATTCCCTTGGTCCTATATCTGTAAATTTTCATCCCAAGTATCTTCCTAGCTGACCCCAAATCCTTCATTTCAAATTCTATTGATAATGCATATTTCAGTCCATTCACTGCTTCAACACTCTGCTGGCAATGAGCATATCATCCACATACAGAAGAGATACAGTGCATCATCCTCATCCACATTTTTCACATAGACACAAGTATCATGTTCACATCTAGAAAATCTAAGGCCCAAAATAAAAGTATCAAACCTTTTATACCACTGACGGGGTGACTGCTTCAAACCATAGAGCGATTTCTTTAGTAGACACACTTTTTCTTCCAATCCAGATTCCTTGAAACCCTCTGGTTGCTTCATGTATATCATCTCCTCTAGACTCCCATGTAAGAAAGCCGTCTTCACGTCCATCTGCTGCAACTCCATACCATGTTGTGCTACAAGTGTTAACAACACACGAATTGAAGCATGATGCACCACTAGAGAGAATACCTCTGTGTAGTCTACTCCCTCTCTCTGTGAGAACTCCTTAGCAACAAGCCTTGCTTTGTATCTGACTCCACCTTGCTCTGAAGGTGCCTCCTTCTTTGTGAACACCCATTTTGAACCAATGGCCCAAGCATCTCTAGGTAGATCCACTAGCTGCCATGTCTTGTTCTTTTCCAGGGACTCCATCTCCTCCATCATGGCCTGCATCCATGAGTCTCTTTCTGAACTTTCCATGACTTCTTGGAAGGTCTCTGGATCTTCATTTGCAATGATTAGAGCATAGAAAATCATGTCATCAATGCGATACCGAGCAGGTTTGATGATGGTACGCTTTACCTTGTGTAGTGCTACACCCCTTTGATTATCTCTGAAAGCTGAAGTGTGTGACTCCACCTGCACCTCCTTCTGATTGATGGCTCTCCTGGCTGATCCTTTACATGTATTGGAATGTTCATACCAAACTCCACCTCAAAAGAAGCACGTTTTGAAGTAGAAGTAGAAGGTACATCACCTGTCAGCCAATGCTATCCACTACTGTCCTGTTCAGCCTTTTCAGCTCCATCTGCAATCTCTGACCTCTTCAAGATGCTCTTCTCATCAAAAATAATGTCTCTAACGATGATATACTTCTATGAATCTGAACTCCATAGCAAATACCCGATGAAGATCAGCCTTTGTGATTTTGGGTCCAACTTGCTCCTTTCAGTTGCCTCCACATGTGCATAGACTGGGCAACCAAAAATCCTCAGGTGTCCAAGCTCCACCTTCTTCCCACTCCAGATCTCCTCTGGAATGCCTCAATCAAGTTTTCTATTAGGGGATCTGTTAACAAGAAAACCAGAGAACATAATTGCATCACCCCAAAAGACCTTGGGCAGTGATGCCTGCAGCCTCAAACTCCTAGCCTTCTCTGTCAATGTACGATTCATCCTCTCTGCCACACCATTCTGCTGGGGAGTCATCCTACTGTGTAATGGCGTTGGATCCCATTTTCCTCACAGTAGCTTCTGGATTCATTGCTTGTATACTCCCCTCCATTGTCAAATCTCAAACACTTCACTGGTTTTCCTGTCTCCTTTTCAACACCAACTCTCCAAGCTTTAAACCGGGCAAATACCTCTGATTTTTCTCTTATCAGATATACCCATACCTTCCTGGAGTAGTCATCAATGAAGGTCAAAAAATACTTAGCCCCACCTCTGGCTAACACAGGGGCCGGTTCCCATACATCTGAGTGAACTAGTTCCAGAATACCTTCACTCTGCTTGGAACTGCTGGCAAATCTCACCCTATGTTGTTTGCCATAAATACAGGGCTCACAGATGTCATTGTCCTCCTTCTTAAGTGTTGGAATCAAACTTCTTTTGCTGAGTTCTATAAGCCCTTTATCACTCATGTGTCCCATTCGATAGTGCCACAGTTTATAGACCAACTGTTCCTCCTGTGCCGCTGCTAGCGCCTCTGCAACATCTATGGCCACTGAGCCTTCCATCTAATAGAGATTATTTTCCAACCTTCTCCCTTTCATCACCACTATGTACCCTTGGTTATCCTCAAACATCCACTCCCCGGCTGGCTTCCAAAAGCATACCCATGCTTCTCCAGGTAGCCCAAAGAAATTAGATTCTTCTTCAACTCCGGGACATGTTTGACATTGGTTAAAGTCCTTATAACCCCATCATACATCCTCACCCTTATGCTTCCAACTCCAGCAACCTTACAAGGATGATTATCACCAAGGCATACACTTCCTCCATCAGATTCTTCATAAGTTGCAAACCACTCCCTATGCGAAGTATAATGGTGAGAACAGGTTGAGTCAAGTGTCCAACAACCATCACACTTCTTGGTCCCATCTGAAACTACCAGTACATCATCTTCACTGTCTTCAGATGAATTTGCACCACCATTGCTAGCTGAACCTCCCTGGGAAATGCCCTTCCCCTTCTCATTCTTTAGAAGTGGGCAATTTCTCTTCAGGTGACCAATCTAATGACACTTGTAACACTCCATGCTTTTGCTTGCCCGAGACTTAGATCTGCCTTTGGACTTGCCTCTAACCTTTTCCCAGGGTCTTCCTTGCCTCTCATTCACAGCAAGTACCTCTGTGTTAGAGTTTCCCATGCGAATCTTTTCTCTTTGCTGGTTTGATCTCAGCACCCTACAACCTCTTCATAATTCAGGGTCTTCTTCCCGTAAACCAAGGTTGTAATTAGACCATCATATGAACTGGGTAGCGAACACAACAAGATGAGGGTCTTGTCTTCTTCATCAATCTTCACATCAAGGCTCATCACCTCTGAGCACACTTGATTGAATTTCTGAATATGGGCCACAAGATCTCCTCCCTCAGGCATTCTCAAGCTGTACAACTGTTTCTTCAACCACAACTTGTTTGTCATGCTCTTTCCCATGTAAGTGTTATCTAAAGTTTCCTAGAGCCCCCTTGCCGTGGTCTGCGTACAAATCTCCGGCAAGACTTGATCAGTCAAGCACATCCTGATTGTGCTAAATGCAATCTCCTCTAACTCCTCCCAATCCTCACAACTTACATTATCCGGTCTTTGTTTCACCAAGACCTTATAAATCCTTTGCTGTACCAATAAATCCTTCACCCTTTGCTGCCATAGGGTGAAGTTTCTTTGCCATCATACTTTTCAAAATCGAATTTAAAGCTACTAGATGTCATATCTAACCAAGAAACAATGCACACAGCAAAAACATAAAATTAAACTTGCTGCAGAAATTTCTGGTTTGATATCTTACCAAGAAACGCCCAAGATCCAATCTTTTCTCCACCAAATCACCGAGGCTCTGATACCAAATGAAGAGTGGATCGTCCTCTTTCTACCCTTGGAGCATAGCACGCATTCGACCAGCCCCAAGTCGTGTGGAGATGCGGAAGCGAGATGATATCCATGCTGATATTCTGCAGCAGAATTTTGGATCTTGATCTTGGTAATCTTCTCGGATTGATTAGCAACTAAGATTTTCTTTGGTTTCTTGCGCCCCAAGATTGCAAGAGAGGGTCGTGGCCTCTCTTCTTCTCACGTAAACCTTCAGATCTGATCCAGAAAATCAAGAGACGCTGCCCAAGGAGAAGGTGCTGCTAGGGTTTCTTCCTTCTCCTTCCTTGAGAGAGGCGGTTCCAAGAAGATGGCTAGGGCAGAGATGGCAGTAATAAAACCCTAGAAATCTTGGGCATCTATGTGAGAAAAAGAGGAAGACGTGCATAAGAGAGGAAAGGAGAGGGATAGCTTATTCTTGGAGAAAAGAGTTTCTTTCATTCATCTATAATCATCATCGTTACATGATTATATCAACCCCGTCCCATGACGGCCATCAAAATAAAACCAGCACTACATATGAACCGATGCCTTATTATATGGATAATAAACCCTAAAAAACTTCCTTGGACCAGCCCACACCTTGGGCCAAACCCAGCCCAATGATAGACTAGCCCCCTCAAGACTCAACAACATGGGCCTTAAACATGTGGAGCCTATAAACCTCTACCCTACGATTTAAGATTTGGAGTACCACACCAGGCTCTACAGTAGAGCCCACCACTTTTTTCTCTCTGTTTTTCCCTCTAGTTTTCTTTCCTTCATACTTCTCTCTTCATCCAAACAAGATAAATTTTATTTTTCTCATATTTTTTCTCTAGTTTTCTTTTCTCCTGATTTTTTCTCCATCCAAACAGAGGCTTAGACACGATATTATTAAAATTAAAGTATTGATTTGACAATCTCAACTAAAAGCTAAAAGTGGGCTGACTTGAGTCAAGCATGCCCTAACTTCAATTCACTAAAAAAAAAAAATTCATGCTTCAGACTAGGTTTAGGTTAGAAATTTTTTCAGAATATACGTTGAAGCCCAACCTAAGCTCTGACCTAGGTCTGATCCAAAACCTTAATTGGTCTGCGCAACTTATTTGAACCAAAAAACTAAACTATAGAGTTAATTTTTAGTTTTAAAATGCTTGTACAAAAATAAATAATATTTAAAATAATTACATCTCATTATTTAAGAAATTTGCTAGTTACACTCACGAGATTGACAAAAAAAAAATCTAGAATGTTGGACCGAGCAATGCCCCAAGCCCCACTTGAAGTTTTTGGACTTATACTTTAAGCTCAAACTTGAACAAAATTAATTCACGCCAAACCCATGGCATGGCTTGATAGGTCGCAGCCCAGCTTGAACCCGCTTTTAGCTACAATCTTAACTCAAACTTTAAGCTGGGTTTAGATTAGATGGGGCTTTTTTTTCTACAATAACTAAAGGATTCATTTAGCCATAAAAAGTTAGATTCAATACTATACTCATACGTTGCCATCTTTATCTCATTTTGTTTTACATTTAAAAATTACTCATACAACACTGGAATATTTATAGGTGAACGTATTAAACTAATTTAATTAACCCAATTTGGCTCAACTCAAACCAACCTAAATAAAAGCTATAACTCAAAAAATTAACTTTATTTAATTTTATATGATAGACAATTATATAATCCATATTCATATATCTAGATTTACATTTACTATTATTTAATTTTATATGACACTCATTAACTTTTGCATGAAATAAGTAGCCATATTAATATGATATTGATTAATTTATCTTGTATTTAATGATATTTGGTGTGATGGTTTTAAAATTTAATCTTTCTATTTATCTATTTTTTATATCCGATTTGTAAACATATCCATTCACAGTAAGTACAAATATAAATTTATATTCAACTAATACTCATTCCCACATATTTGCAAAATGAAAACAAATATAAATATAGATGCACTAATATCAAATCTATATCTAA
Organism: Calamus simplicifolius; assembly: GCA_900491605.1. NCBI lineage: Eukaryota > Viridiplantae > Streptophyta > Magnoliopsida > Arecales > Arecaceae > Calamus > Calamus simplicifolius. The sequence goes on along the minus strand of UESW01004730.1, from coordinate 638,029 downwards.
TCCATTTATAGATTTACCTCCAAACTAGCCTAATCTACCCAAATTTCACCTTAAAACGAGATGAGAAATCGGACCCAGCATTTATAATCCCACATAATTTTACTAAATCCACTTACTATGACACAACCCAACCTAACTCGATTAATTCAACCATGCTTAGCTAGCATAAACTAATAAGAATTTAGATTACATTATATTTGGTTAAGCAAAATAAATTCTATAATATCTTAAAATAGTCTCATATCGGATGAAAAAAATTGAAGAGATTATAACTTAAGTCATCTGCTACCAATTAACTTGCACTTAAATTTTTATGACCATATGGTTTCGGCCCATTAGTAGGTTAATTGGGCTAGTAGGTAGATTTGAGGCATTACAAATTCTAACATGAAATAAAGTTAGATTGGAATGGATTAGAGTTGAATGATTCAAAGTTGAGTTGGGTTAGATTTTATTTCAACTAAATCTAACTTTCCCAACCATGGCATCTCAAATGCTCAACTTCAACTTAGCATGATAACTTAGCATAGCAATACACAATTATTTTTGATATTTGAGTTGATCATGTGCTTTTAGTTCAATATTTTCACTATCGCATACTTTACATTACATTGAAATGTCATCAAGGAACATTATACAGACATTAAAGCTTGCCATGATTATAAGGTGGCTTGGAGTGGAAACTTAATTCATGCTTACTCACTGTCTTAGTTATAGAAACTGTATTATGATTAAAGTATGTTTGATACTTTACTAGCTATCCAACTTAGGCTTAGCCTCTCATCTAGCACATTAAGGATGCTAGCAATACATAAGAAGAGATCCTTGACAAGGATTTTGCTTTATCCATTAGCTTTTTTTTTTTGCATATTCTTCTCTGCCATTCCATTATAAATTATTAGCTTACGTAATTCCACTTATAAATTGGTGGTGAAACTCATTGCCCTCCAAATTAAAATTATGATCCCAAGCTAGTTTCTAAAAGCAGACAACTTTCATTAATGGGTGAGCTATATTCAATAATGTCATTATTAAGCAGGAAGTGTTACATTCTTTTTGCAAGGCAACTCCTTCAAATCCTTCTAATCAAATTGGATGTAGAGAGGACTTATGAAGGGATTGGTTGGGGCTTTTTGATTATCCTCTAAGGCTTCAGGTTCCAAAAATTTGATTGGGTAAATTAGGGGTCGTATTTGGTCTCCAAGTTTTTCCATTTTAGTCAATAGCTCACCCACAAGAATTTTCAAATCTCATAGGGTGGTAAGGTTGCCTTCTGTCTCCTTATCTCTTTATTCTATATGTTGAGATGCTTACACAATCCTTGAAAGATAGTATTTCTTAGGAGCATCTTCATGAAACCAGATTGTCTAGGGTTTGTCCTTCTATCACTCACCTTTATTTGTAGGCGATTGCCTATTACTATGTAAGGTTTTCTCTAAAGACTAGGACCCTCAAAGGGATCATTTATTGCTATTGTTTGCCATTAGATCAAAATGTAAATTTAGAAAAGTACATGGTTTTATTCGACCCAATAATTAGATATATGGTAATTAAGAGGCTAATGGATATCTTGGGCATGGCGAATTATAAAGCTAAATTCATATCTAACCATTCCTATGAAACTAGATCACTTAAAAGTAGAGAACCTCCAGCATAGTAAGAAAAAAATTATGAATAAACTTGACTCATAGAAATGGAATATGCTATCTTTCAATGATTGATGCACTCTTATAAGGTCAATTCTACTCTCCGTTCCGATATATATGGTTTTTAACATGGTTGTTCCTATATCTTTCAATACATGGTTTGATAAAGTTATTCAAAACTTCTTACAGGGACATGAATAAGAAAGTAAAACTGTTCATGCCATATCCCAAAGTTTCATATGTTAGCCTAAATAGTTTGGAGGCCTTGGTATTTCCCAATTGGCTTTTTGGTGACCCTCTTTTCTTTGGAAACTAGTAGGAAAGATTGTATTCCATCCATCTTGCCTCCTCTTAAAAGTTCTCTCTTCTAAATATTAGTTTGAAGGCTCTTGGGGTTGTTATTCCTCTAAAAGAAATTCTTCACCCTTGTGGAAAGCCAGGCTTCAACCCTAATGCTTAGAAATGTTCAACACTCACTGGGCAATGGTAAATATGTTAGATGGGAACTTAATTCATGGATGAGTAGAGAAGCTCTTATCCAAGTTCTAGCAACCTATCATGCTTCTTTTCTAGACACGAGCACTATGATAAATGCTTTATTCTACCCTACATGGGGATAAAATACGAATCTTGAGAGTTAGATATTTCCACCTTCATTGGTTGATCTTATTGCTTAAATCCCAAGTTGTGGTAAGGATTTAGAGGATATTTAACTGAAGGTAAAAGCTTTTTGTATGCTATTAGGGTGAAAAAGGTCAATTACTCCAACTTCTACCCTCTAACTAACCTTGCTTTTAGCTTGGCTAAAGGAGTTAGAGGTTGGATGCACCTTAGAGAGTGTTATTCTTCATTTGGAAGAATTTGTAATCTCCCTAATGCATCTCTCTTGGCGGGTTGGATTCCTTATATTTCTTCTATTTGTAGCAAGTATGGAATGGGGGTTGAAATGGTTAATCTCGTGTTTCTCCATTGTCTAAAAGCTTGAGGTGGTTGAAACCTTTTGGATGGTCAATACTCTCCCATAGAAGTCTTGCTTTAATTCCTATGCGGCCCTTTTACTATGATAGCCCATGGAAAGATAGAGTAACTCATTAGCGATATTATTTAGGGTATCTACTAGAGCAAAAATGAGATCTTTCAAAATAAGAGGATAAGACCTCGGAGTATCTTTTTCCTAGTTGAAAGTTAGTCTAAAAACTTCTTTCAAGCTAGAATCTCAATGTTCAATCCTGTCCTGGCATCTAGGGTTGTTCTTCTCCTATCTCTATGAGAAAACCTGCTGCTACCTTGATATTTTGGTGCCCCTTCTGCTAGGATATTTAAAGACGAACTTTGATGGTTTTGTTCAAGAAAACTAGCAAGTGCAAGTTTTGTTATCCATAACGAAGAAGGAATATTCATTGCTACTATGGATATTTCTCTCAAAATATCTCTATTTCCCATGCCAAACTAACAATTGCTTAGTATGGAATCCATGGGATTATTTCCTTTATTTCTGATTATCATGTTATTATTGAAGAAGATTCTACTACTGTTATTGGTTGACTAAAAAATCATTCTTAGTGTTTTTGCCCTCTACTTCATAGTATTTAGAAATGACTACTTCCCTATAGGAGTTCAATCATCATGAGCCATGCGTTTCGAGAGGCTAATCAAATAGCTAACACTCTTACATGTGAAGGGGCTATTGTTTTCAAGTTTCGGAATAGGAATAATTATGCTCTAGATGATTTGATATAAATGTTGGAAGTGGATGCTAGAGGCATTTGCTTTCCTCATTGCTTTTGATGCGTAAAGCATCTCTTGTACAATGCATACATACATGCATACATATACATATAAAAATTTTCTATACTATAAATAAAATAAGCTTTATTGTTTAGTCAGGATTCTTAGATGTGATTATATATGACCTTAAAAATTGATGCAACCAAAGTGCGAAAAGTGGTTTGATGTCAATAATTAAACTAAGGAACAAATATTCAAATCGAAGGCAACATTAATTGAAATACCCTTTTCGGTGAAAGAAGTTTTCTCTAAAATGATTTTATTAATATGCCCAAAGGTGCTTTCATACAACATAACCTCCAATCCTAATTCAAGCCCTAACCATTATACTAAAAATAAGATTCAATAAATATATATATATATATATATATATATATATTATTTGAGTACAAATATAGAAATCTAAATAAAATTAGATGCTAATTTTGATATAAAATGATGAAAAATCAAATAAAACCTTTACATCATATCCACTTGCATACTCATGCGAAGGTGCCGTTAGTTTGGATCTAGTTTGAGTTTTATTTAGTGTAAACCCATGCCCATAAAGACTTGGTGTTCAACTTTTCTTCCCAAACTCAATTGTTTGAAAAATAAGGTTGGGCCCATTATGGGTAATAAATATATGGGCTAAGCTTGATTAGAGTAAAGGTTAGGTTTGGATACCTATGAGTATCAAATATTAATATATTCTAGAGAGTAAATTGAACTAAATAATCCATGACACAAACACTTATAAACATTTATTTTATGTTACAATAATTAAATTATGAATAAACATAATCGATAGTTAGATATATAACAACAACAACAACAATAAGGATGACGATAATAGGCAAAAAGTCATAAAAAATGTACCATACCGAAACTCATTTCAATATATCATTATGTTTTATTTTCTAACTAGAATATAAATAACATTATACAAATGCATATGTATGAATCCGAGTATATATGCATGTATATATGTATGTAATAAATTTGATCATTTATTCAAATTCAAATAAGGTCAGGTATAAAATCAATTAGACCTAACTCAAAAGCATTAAAGGACTTTGCTTTGACTCCATGTCCAACTCTTTTATTGCTGGTTGAGTTGGGCCCAAGTTTGGATTCTCTAAGGAGTAAAAACAAAAATTACTTGACGAGCCTTACTCCCATTATTTTTGGAAAAGTTTTTGTACACCATCTTTGGTGCATCAAATCCTATGTAGAATGCACCATTTTTTTTTATTGGTCCACATGAATCCTACATGGCTTGATGCGATGGGACAAAATAAGATTGCAGGGATGCCATCTTAAATTTTGACGTGATGTGCATTAATACATGTTCAACTTTTTTTTTTTGAAATTTGTGTATAGGCTGCGGTGCATATTTTTTGAATGGGTGTCCTAATTTTATAACTACAGTATCGTAAATTTACAACTGGAATGTCATAATTTTTTTTTGGCTTTCTAAATGAGTGTCTTAGTTTTATAACTACAGTGTCATAATCTTATAACTGAAGTGCCATCTTAAATTTTGACGTGACTTGCATTAATACCCGTTCGGCTTTTTTTTTGGAATTTGTGTATAGACACATTTTCTGAATGAGTATCGTAATTTAGAACTACGATATTGTAAATTTGCAATTAGAATATCGTAATTTTTTTTTGCTTTGTTAATGGATGTCTTAATTTTATAACTACGGTATCGTAATTTTATAACTAGGGTATCATCTTAAATTTAGACATGACGTGCATTAATACCCGTTCACCTTTTTTTTTTTGAAATTTGTGTACATATGTTTTTTAAATAGGTGTTGTAATTTTATAACTACAGTATCATAAATTTACAACTGGGGTATTGTAAATTTTTTTTTAGCTTTCTGAATGGGTATCGTAATTTTATAAGTATGGTGTCATAATTTTACAACTAGAGTGTCGGATTTTTTTTATCGGAATGTTGTAACATTTTTGAATGGGTATCGTAAAGCTATATATGATGCATGATGATCAATAAAAGAGACGTGCAATCCACGTAAGATATGTTGCACCAGATGCGATGTACAAAGTCTTTTCCATTGTTTTTTCTTCCCTTTAATACCAAACATCTCCAATGCATTAAATGTGGACCCAAATTTTATGCTCAAGTACAGAAATCTATTACTATGTTATAATTGTATAAATTTTCTATAGTATTGTAGTTACTTCACATTCTAGAATTATTTTTTTTGGCGCTCACTTCCATTAGGATATTTAAAGATGAACTTTGATTGTTTTGTTCAAGAGAACTTAGTACATGCAAGTTTTGTTATCCATAATGAAGAATGGAAGACTCATTACTATTGTAGCTATTCCTATCAAGAATGTGTCTGGTCCCCATGTTAAACTAAAAATGGCTTAGTATGAAATCCATAGGATTATTTCCTTTATGCTTATTACTATGTTTCTATTAAAAGAGATTCTACTACAGTTATTAGTTGGCTGAAAAATCATTCTTAGTGTTTCCACCCTTTGATTTATAGTATTCAGAAATGGCTACTTCCTTGTAAGAGTTCAATCATCATGAACTATGCATTTTAGGAGGCTCATCAAGTAGCTAATGTCCTTACATGTGAAGGGGCTATTGTTTTTCAGTCTCACCGTACGAATAAATACTGCTCCAGATGATTTGATACAAATGTTAAAAGTAGATGCTAGAGGCATTTACTTTCCTTATTACTTTTGATGTATAAAGCATCTCTTGTACAATATACATACATGTATATATGTATGTATGTATATAAGAATTTTTCTTAATATAAATAAATAAGATTTATTGTTGAGTCAGAATTCTTGAATGTGATCACATACTACCTTCAAAATTGATGCAAACAAAGTGTGAAGAGTAATTTGATGTCGAGAATTAAGCTAGAAAATAAATATTCAAATTAAAGGCAACATGAGTTGAAGTACCCTTTCGATGAAAGAAGTTTTCTTCAAAATTATTTTATTAATATGCCAAAAGGTACTTTCCTACAACATGACCTTTGATCCTAATTCGAGCCCTAAACCATTATATTAAAAAATAGGATTTAATAATTTTAAAAATATATCTAAATTAGTTGAGTACAAATATAGAAATCTAAATAGAATTATATACTATTTTTGATATAAAATGATGAAAAGTTAAATAAAAACCTTTACATCTTATCCACTTTTGAAGACGTTATTAGTTTGGATCTAGTTCGCGTTCTATTAAGCCTAAACCCATGCCTATAAAGACCTGAGGTCCAACCTTTTTTTTCCAAACTCAATTGTTGAAAAATAATGTTGGACTCAATATGGGTAATAAATATATGGGTTAAGCCTAATTAGAGTAGAAGTTAGGCCTGGATACCTATGAAGTATAAAATATTAATATATTCTAAAGAGTAAATTGAACTAAACAATCCATGACATAAACATTTATAAACATTTATTATATATTACAATAATTAAATTGTGAATAAAGATATATATAGTTAGATATATAATACTAACATTAATAACAAAACAACAACAAGGATGACGATGATAGACTAAAAATAAAAAAAATATACTTTATTAAAATATAATTACGAAAACATGTTTCAATATATCATTACCTTTTATTGTCTAACTAGAATATAACCAATATTATACATATGTGTATCTCTGAATCTGAGCATTTATGCATGTATATATGTGTAATAAATTTGATAAAAGTTAGGTATAGCATCAGCTAGACCTAACTCAAAAGCATTAAATGACTTTCCTTTGATTTTATGTCCAACTCTTTTATTGCTGGCTGAGTTAGGCCCAAGTTTGAATTCTCGAAGTGAGACAGCAACACTAATTGCTTGGGGAGCCTTGCTCCCATTGTTTTTCTTCCCCTATTCTTCTTCCCTTTAATATCAGATATCTCAAGTACACTAAATGTAGGCCCAAATTTTATTATCAACAAAAAACTATTATTATGCTATAATTGTAGAAAATTTCTACAGTATTTCAGTGGCTTTACATTTTAGAATTATCATTTAGCAAGACAACCAATATTCAATCTTATTTTTAATAAAAAAATTTAAAAAATATACATAAACTCAACTCAACTCAACTCATCCAAGCCTTTTTTCAACTACATCAGGTCGGCTACATAAATCTGCTTTCTCTACTATGCTCTATTTAGGATCAAATCGATATTCAAATTATAAATAGTTATATCTTTTTTAATTATTTCTATCCATATTATTTTAGGTCTATCTCTATCTCTATCCTTATCATGGATTGTTGAAAGATCACTCTTTCTAATTTGAGCATCTAAAGGCTTATGTTGCATATGTTCAAATCACCGCAATCAATTTTCTTCAATTTTATCTTTAATTGGGGTTACTTCTATTATTTCTATTATATGTTTGTTGCTGCGAAAATCCGCTCTCCAACTTGGGTGCAGCTCAACTTCGGATCTGGACGCTGATCTCTCGTTCGGGCGAAACCTGCAAGACAGTCCTCACGCAGAGAGTGTCTAGGGTAACCCTCTGCGGAAGACCCTCTGATACCCAAGTCAGTGAAAATTCACAGTAAGTAAATGTGAGGAGAAGGCTCTCGCAGAAGAGTCCATCAAGAAAAATGGTCTCTCGAGAGCTCAGAGTTCTACTTGAGCTTTAATGGGGTTTTCAGTTAGAGTGTCAGTGAAGGCATACCTGAGAAACTTTAGGACAAGGGTAATTATAGGCGATCACCTGATACCTTGGATGCATCATAGGGGGTCCAAAACCGTTCAGATTCGAATCAAGTTTGTTATGAGACCGGTGGTATTAGTATCTAGTTAGTTAGAGAATCAACGGTTAGAGGAGCTGGTTGATGCTTTGAGATTCGATGGTTCTATAGACCCTATGCCACTTTAGATTATTTGCATAATTTTTCGCTCGAGATATTGTTAAATTATTACGAATTTGAACTCTCCCGCACTTGATTTCGCAGAGGTATTTGAATACCTCGGTCTGGCCGAGGTATAAGAATAGCTCGGCTCTGCCGAAGCATTTGAATGCTTCGATCTGGCCAAGGCAAGAAGTTAGTTCGGTTCAGCCGAAGCATAAGATTTGGCCGAAGCATATAATATTTTGGTACCCTCGGATATATGAGGATAGAATGCCTAGGTTCTGCTGAAGCATATGAATATCTCGGTCCGACCGAGATTATAGGACAGCTTGGGCCCACTAAGGCGCGAGAATGGTTCGGAACAATTCAGTCTAAGGATGGCTCGGTCCCGCCGAAGATGGTTCGGTTCTTATTTTCTAGATAAGACAGCTGGCTGATCGAATATTAAGAGCGGTCTTGATCCTTTTTGCATGTGCGCGAACGTTGGCGCGATGACAATTTACCCTTCATCAATGTTTATTTCTAATTCTATCTTTTAAAATTTTATCATATATTTATTTTAACATACGCATTTTATCGCACATAATTTATTTATATATATTTTAATATTATCTAACATTCTGTTTTATATAGCACAATTTATCTAATAATAATTTTATAGAATTTTTTTTTAAGTGCAAACGGAAGCAATGCACCTTATGCACACAAGCATGGCCTAATAAATATAAAAATATACTTAAAAATATTCAAATATTTAAAATTTGCAGTGACTATTTTTTATGTTTATCTTAATCATTCTTGACTTTTTACAACATCTCTGGAATTTCCGGGTCCCATCACCCAGTACACAGTCTCCACGAGAAACTTGGGCTGCTTGTCAGGCTTTGATAGGCATCTCCGAGGCTTTCGCGCATGCCGTGGGACATCCATGCCGTTGCTCCACCGACTCCATGGATGGTTGGCAAGCGAAACCGAAAGGCTCCGCAGTCTTCACATGGAACCCGGTGCTCAACACAGTCGCCAAGCGCGGTTTCACAGTAACACCCTTTGATTTGGTGATCAATTTGAAAGAGATCTTACATTCCAGGAAAGAGACCTTGAGAGAGAGAGAGAGAGGATTCGATTAAAATAGTAGCAAAGGAGATTATCATTGTATATTTAATACATCATCTTGCAACCTGTGGTCAATTAACAATGCCGGATTTATAGATGACCATCCCCCCACTGTTATAAAGGCTAGAAAATGACAAAGCAACAGAGTAATACCACCGTAGATAAAAGTGCACCGAACCCCACTTGGCCATAGTTAATTACAAGAACAGTTGGCAAGCCACCAACATTTGGACTTTAGAGCAAGCAAGAACAGATTGACGCCGGTTTAAAAGAGTAAGGAGACAGCACTAATTATCTTCACGAAAAAAAGAAGAAGTGAGGCAAAGCAAGGATTTCAAACACGTACCAATAACATCCGTATCAATAAGCAATCTTTTATCATCAAGTCAAGAAATTCATGGTAATCAAGTAATATTCTCAACCAATTTGTTCGCTTGCAAGATTGGCTAATCTGGTATGCTTGTACTAGATACAGTGTTAATTTGTCTGATATAATGATTGATTTAATGCATCAATATTGAATATTTTTTTATCACATTTTGATATCGATATAGAACATTATTATACAACGATATGCATTATTATTGAGGAATCTTTTAAGGGCAAGTTAATAATTTTTTTTTACAAGATGAAGTATATTTTGTTAGGTTTCGACTCTAGCGGTGGCTTTATCTTGCACTGATGTCTCTGTTTCATGGGAATGATACTGTTTACCTTCCTTATGGAACGGGGGACCAGTCCTGGTGGTCAACTGGAACCTAATTTTCTAACCAAATATGCCACAACTCGCGAGGGGGCCCCAAAATCCGGCCTACAGTAGAATTTTCTATGTTTTTGTGGACTTAGCAGTGGAGTCTATATACAGTAGAAAAGAATTATTTAGTCGTGTTACCAAGAAGCATTAACAGCAGCCCCAGGCCCAAGATGCTCCTTGGCTTTGACCCAGAAGGGATCCAAGCCACTGTTGCTATTAATATACTGCAGCATTTTTACCAATTGTTAAGTACATTGGCCAATCTGCTGTACTGGAGTTTGCCTAAGAAAATTATTTTGGAGGTTTCTGATCAATTCCAAAGAGTCCCATCATGACAGCTGCAACCTGGTCACCCCCCCCCTCCCCTCCTATTCTTCGTCAGTAGCAATGTTTCCCTCCTATGGTTCCTACCGTTCCTGTCCTCTCCCTTCACTTCCCCACCTTTCTTCCTTGGCTCAATGTCTCCTTTTAAATGGCACTTGCCTCCCTGCCTGCTCTAAGCCAAGGCCTCTCTTCTCCACGCATTGGTTCAGCTCTCCATTTATTTCCAACTCATCATCCTCTCCAATACCTCTTATAACTCTCTATTATACTCTCCAAAGTCCACTTCTCCACAGTCAACACTCAGCTTACTCTCCAAAGCATCTACTTTTCCATCAGTGTCCTCTCTCTCTCTCTCTCTCTAAACCTTTTCTTTTTCTTTGCTAAGAACTATGGAAGCTTCACTGTTCACTCCCTTCTTTCCAAAATCCGAAATTTGAAAACAATTGCCACCGTTAACTTCCTTTCCAAAGGCCCACTCTCCTTGGAAAGACTTCATCTTTATCTCAATACCCAAACTCCACAATCCCTATGCACTGCCTTTCTCTCTCAAAGATTTCATCTTTATTCTAGTCCTCAAGTCCCACTCTTGCCTACTCTTTAGCTCTCTCTCCCTACAAAGCTCTCGTTTTTATATCAGCACTTAAATTCCCGGCAGAAGGAGGAGGAGTAGAAGAATGTCGCCGGACTACAGCTCGCCGTTCCTGAACGACGAGCTCTCGAAGCGGACTGTGATCTTCGGCCTCCACATGTGGGTCATCGTCGGCATCTGCGTCGGCGCCGCCTTCGTCCTCCTCCTCTTCTTCATCTCCCTCTGGTTCGCCTTCCGCCGCGGCGGCGCCGCCCCAGCCCACCACTTCCCCAAGCCCTCCCGCCACCCCGCCTCCATCCCCGCAGTCTCCAAAGAAATCCAAGAAATTCGCGTCGACCCCTCCCGCACCACCGACATCCGCCCCCCCTCGCCCATGCCCTCCACAAGCCCATCCCCGAGGCCGAGACCCACTCTGTTTCCAACGAGCGGCCGGTGCCACCCGACGAGGAGAGCCTAATTGTGCAGCAGAGGATCCACATTGAGCTTGGCAAGGACCACAGGATCACCTACCCGGAGCGCGGCAGCACCGGCGGCGGCGGGTCGTCTCACGGCAGCGGCGAGAGCCGGTCGGTGGAGCAGGCCACGATCGCCGCCCCGGAAGTGTCTCATTTGGGCTGGGGGCATTGGTACACTCTCCGGGAGCTCGAGGTCGCGACGAATATGTTTGCTGACGAGAATGTAATCGGAGAGGGCGGCTATGGGATTGTTTACCATGGTGCTTTGGGGGACAACACTCAGGTTGCTGTCAAGAACTTACTCAATAACAGGTATCTCCTTACCCCAATTTCCCTTTTATCATTACCAAAGTTCACAAGTATTGTTGCTTTATATGTTCATCTTTATTAATGGAAGAAAATATCCCATTGGTGAACGATGGAAATGAAGAGTGCCACATATATGCTGTTTAAACTTTGTTGCCAGGGGTCAAGCTGAGAGGGAATTCAGGGTTGAAGTGGAAGCAATTGGGCGTGTTCGACATAAGAATTTGGTGAGGCTACTGGGTTATTGTGCTGAAGGTGCTCATAGGTATCGAATCTGAGATTAATTTTCGACATTTTGAATAGTCATTTAGGAAATCAATCTTTGATTTACTCTTGGTGTCGCAATGATTCTTAGGATACTTGTTTATGAGTACGTTGATAATGGGAACTTAGAACAGTGGCTTCATGGGGAAGTCGGACCTTGCAGCCCTCTCACATGGGATATCCGCATGAATGTTATACTTGGGACAGCAAAGGGGTAAATTTTCTATTCTGCTTATAATACTAGCTCATTCTTTAATTCTAATCCTATACGTTAATTTGAAATCTAAACGCGTCTTATAATACTAGCTCATTCTTTAATTCTAATCCTATATGTTAATTTGGAATCTAAACACACCTGCAGCGTAATGTACTTGCATGAGGGGCTAGAACCAAAGGTAGTTCACAGGGATATTAAATCAAGCAACATTTTAATTGATAAGCAGTGGAATCCAAAGGTTTCTGATTTTGGGCTTGCCAAGCTCCTGGGGTCGGAGAGGAGCTATGTCACGACGAGGGTGATGGGAACATTTGGGTCAGTTTTTACTTCTTTTAGCTATCATATGTTTTTATTTATCGAGATAAGAATTCTATGCTGGTCATGAGAAATGAGGGGAATGTTATTGCTTGCTTGTGCTGTTGTAGTTATGTTGCTCCTGAGTATGCGAGTACCGGTATGTTGAATGAGAGGAGCGATGTGTATAGTTTGGGATTCTTATTATGGAAATCATTTCTGGTAGAAACCCAGTTGACTACAGCAGGCCTCCAGGAGAGGTTAGTATGAATTTACAAGCTTTTATATTGGAAGTTTGTTTAATGCACATCAAAGTGTATTTATGAAGCTGCTAGGAGTTTTTCAGGTTAATCTAGTTGAATGGCTTAAAACAATGGTCAGCAACCGGAATTCTGAAGGAGTTTTGGATCCTAAATTGCCTGAAAAGCCTTCTTCAAGGGCATTGAAAAGGGCTCTTCTAGTAGCTCTGCGATGTGTGGATCCTGATGCACAGAAAAGGCCAAAGATGGGGCATGTTATACACATGCTTGAAGTCGACGATTTTCCATATCGAGATGTAACCCCTTTGCGCTAGAAACTTATCTATCTCCTCTGAAGTCTTTTGCATTGTTGGTGTGCCAGAGTTGAAGTCATAATCCTGTCTGTCAATAGCATATTTCTTATATTTTATTGGCAGCCATTTGGTCTTGGGTTCGACTATTGAATTGTTTACTCTCTTAGGGCTGTTATTGCTTTTATTGACCTGCAAGAATACATCAGTATCCGAATTTTAAAGTAGAAATACCAGACAGCATTTTCTGTATCTATGCTTAAACTACTAGTTTAATGCTCTTGAGATATTAGCTTAATACTTTCCCTAGAGATTGAGAAGCGCAGCATCTGTCAGGATGGTTTATTTTTTAATTTTTATGCTCTTTTACTCTTTATAGAAAGGCTTTGGAATTTTATGACTTGATGCCTAGTGTTTGAAAACTCAAGGATGCTAGTTTTCACATGTACTTATTTTCCTTTGGCAATGGAAGATGTATATCTATGGATTAATATAATGTTTGCCTTTTTTTATCTCATGGATGATTAGCCTGTATATCATATGGAGTCATAAATTTCTCATGTCAGCCTATAGTTTCCATTCCTGGTCTTGTAGATTGGAATTATGCTGTTGTATTCCAATAATTGGACATCTAGTGAGCGTTCCTGTTCTCTTCTCATGTGAATTGAAGGTGCTCTTTGATTCTTCTATATGCTACTGGATTTTTAATTCTCCTTTTCTTCTTCAGTGAATATTCATGTAAGCAAGAAACAAAACACTATTCATGTCTGTGAATCCTCATGTGAATTGCTGTATAATATGTATTGTGTTGTCAGAAAATTGAGTGACCACAAGGATTTAATTAGCTCCACTGTATCACACATGTCAAACTGAAAGGTAATTTCTTTTCTTGTGCAATTTACTCCAGGAACGGCGCACCGGGCGTACATATAGAGATGGCACTCATGAGAAAACAAACTTAGAAAAGCCAGTGATTGAATCGGGCGATAGTAGTGGGTATGAGAGCAATACCAATGCCAATGGACCTTCTAGGTGGAGAAAGCAAGTGAATTAGCTGATATGGTGCAAAGCATAAAGCATTTTTAAGCATCAGTGATGATGCTTGAAAGGCTTGATAAGTCTTGATCTTACACAAATTCCAGACCGAGCAGTACTTTCGGAAGTTCGCTCACAGCCTCTAATTGTTTCTGTGCTTAAACTGGCTTTATTCTTATGTCATGCTATAAGCTGTATATGCAATTCCAAGTAAGCTTATACTAGATGAAGTTTTCTGGAGCTTTGACTATGTTCATTGTTCTGTCCGTCATGTATGATTCATATAGAATGCTTGTGCTTTCTATCCCAAGCAAGAAAATTATGTATAGTTAAATGCTCTTTCTTTATTTGAGTTGCTTTTTTATTGAGTTTAGTTACATTGGATAAGCAAATTATTATGAAATTTAATCTTCCTTTTATAGCTTATTAGCTTTTGTACAGGTCATCATTGGTTTGCAGAGTCTGAAAAAATAATCGTCGATCTTATATAGACTGGATAGCATGTATCATCACTAATGTTTTGTCGGTAATTTGGTTGAATGAAATGAAGCTCGGGAGGTTTGGAGAGTTTTCTTCACTGTTCCTGTTGCATGCTACCAATTCAAGGACAAAAGTATATAATTAGACTGCATGGTGACATGCTACCTATTTGAGGACTTAGTCATCTAATTTTGTTCCTCAAAATAGCATAAAGTTTTGCTAAAGCAGTTTGGGACAGATTATTTTGCCATGAATCTGGCAGCACAATTAGACTCACCTACTGGTATACACATGCAGTAGTGCAGAACACTCGCCTATAACAGAAGGTACTATGTACAAATAGGAAATGATTCCCAAGGAACTAAATCAGGTACCAAGAGCATCCTGCTTCACAGCTGTCTAAACCTATGCTCTCTTGTAGTGAATGCAATACCCTATTCCATATTACATTTATCACATAATTCATGACCCTGTTCCATGATTTAGATTTTCTTCAGACTCCATTAGCAATCAAAAGCGAGCTTGAGTTCATAGATTGAAGAGTTCTTTTGTAACATTAGTATGTGTGAATGCATTAAATCTACACTACCTATCAGACTCTGAAAAGTGGTTAAACTATCATTATCTACTCAAAACATGCTTGACCATTGTCTCCAAGAAATCTAAATGGATTCATTGTGAAGAGTTCATGAAACTAGAGCTTACGATTTATAAAATTGCTTCATATCAAAGTCTAGATGCCATCATACTCTTCTCGCTGAGAACTACTTTTAACTCTATCCAGTGGAGATTGGATCACTTTGGTTTTGTGACAGCAGAGGATTCACCCCTAGTGGTGGACTAGTAGGTGATTGAAGATAACCTCTTCCAGCTGGTGCTGTTTTGTTGTGCGGAGGACCATGGACCCCTCCATTACTGAATAATAATTGAAGGTGCTGGAGATGAGAGTGAATGATGATCCCTCTTCTGGATGCAGATAAAATGGCCCACTTCTTCAGTAGGTTCTCATTCTTATTTGGGTCTAGTGTTGTTTCTTTATTGCCCTGGCTTAAAGACTTAGTGGCATTTCGTTCATGAACTGTCTGCGTCCATAACTCCACATACGAGGACATAGGTGTGATGCCCCTCCCAATAGTCCCACATCGAAAAATTGAGAGTTGAGTGGGTGGTTTATAACCAGTTAAGGAAGATGGACAAGGCACCAATTGGATCCCTTTTTGGGCTGTGGTGGCCAAAGTTGGTGTGGACCTTGTTCGTCTTGCTTTCTTATAACGAAACGGGCCCATGGGCCCGTTTCGTTACAATATGGTATCAGAGCCATGCACCAGTCGGAAGTGCAGGAGCTAAGTGCCACACAGGGCAAAGTGCTACATTGATGGGAGCCACCTCTTAAACCTATGGGGGCCACAGGGCAAAGTGCTACATTGATGGGAGCCACCTCTTGAACCTCTGGGGCCACCTCTAGAATCCTGACTGTCTGATGGTTGTGATCAATTGACCCTGGCGACGAGGACGTCGCCTTTGTAAGGAGGGTTGATTGTGATAACCCTCCCAATAGTCCCACATCGAGAAATTGGGAGTTGTTAAGTGGTTTATATGTGGTAAAGTAAGAAGGACAAGGCACCAATTGGATCCTTTTTGGGCTGTAGTTGGTGTGGACCTTATCTGTCTTACTTTCTTGTAACGAAATGGGCCCGTGGGCCCGAGTCGTTACAATATGGTATCAAAGCCTTGCACCAGTCGAAAGTGCAGGAGCTAAGTGCCACACAGGACAAAGTACTACATCCATGGGGGATGAGAGCCACCTCTTGAACCTATGGGGGCCACCTCTAGAATCCTGCCTGCCTGGTGGTTGTGATCAATTACCCTTGCCGACGAGAACGTCGCCTCTGTAAGGGGGATAGATTGTGATGCCCCTTCTAATAGTCCCACATCGAAAAATTGAGAGTTGGGTGGGTGGTTTATAACCAGTTAAGGAAGATGGATAAGGCACCAATTGGTCCCTTTTTGGGTTGTGGTGGCTCAAGTTGGTGTGGACCTTGTCCGTCTTGCTTTCTTGTAACGAAATGGGCCCGTGGGCCCGGGTCATTATAATATCGTATCAGAGCTACGCACCAGTCGAAAGTGCAGGAGATAAGTGCCACACAGGACAAAGTGCTACATCGATGGGAGCCACCTCTTGAACCTGTCGGGGCCACAGGGCAAAGTGCTACATTGATGGGAGCCACCTCTTGAACCTGTGGGGGCCACCTCTAGAATCTTTACTGCCTGGTGGTTGTGATCAATTGACCCTGGCAACGAGGACGTCGCCTTTGTAAGGGGGGTTGATTGTGATAACCCTCCCAATAGTCCTACATCGGGAAATTGGGAGTTGGTTAAGTGGTTTATATGTGGTAAAGTAAGAAGGACAAGGCACCAATTAGATCCCTTTTTGGGTTGTAGTTGGTGTGGACCTTATCTGTCTTACTTTCTTGTAACGAAATGGGCCCGTGGGCCCGAGTCGTTACAATATAGTATCAAAGCCTCGCACCAGTCGGAAGTGCAGGAGCTAAGTGCCACACAGGACAAAGTGCTACATCCATGGGGGATGGGAGCCACCTCTAGAATCCTGCCTGCCTGGTGGTTGTGATCAATTACCCCTGGCGACGAGGACGTCGCCTCTGTAAGGGGGATAGATTGTGATGCCTCTCCCAATAGTCCCATATTGGAAAATTGGGAGTTAGGTGGGTGGTTTATAACCAGTTAAGGAAGATGGATAAGGCACCAATTGGATCCCTTTTTGGGCTGTGGTGGCCCAAGTTGGTGTGGACCTTGTCCGTCTTGCTTTCTTGTAACGAAACGGGCCCGTGGGCCCGGGTCATTACAATATGGTATCAGAGCCACGCACCAGTCGGAAGTGCAGGAGCTAAGTGCCACACAGGGCAAAGTGCTATATCGATGGGAGCCACCTCTTGAACCTGTGGAGGCCACAGGGCAAAGTGCTATATTAATGGGAGCCACCTCTTGAACCTGTGGGGGCCACCTCTAGAATCATGACTGCCTGGTGTTTGTGATCAATTGACCCTGGCGACGAGGACGTCGCCTTTGTAAGGGGGTTGATTGTGATAACCCTCCCAATAGTCCCACATCGGAAAATTGGGAGTTGGTTAAATGGTTTATATGTGGTAAAGTAAGAAGGACAAGGCATCAATTGGATTCCTTTTTCGGCTGTGGTGGCCCAAGTTGGTGTGGACCTTCTCTGTCTTGCTTTCTTGTAACGAAATGGGCCAGTGGGCCTGAGTCGTTACAATAGGCCTTCTGCGTGCATTTATAGCCATGATCATTGGGTGAGCTTTATTTTGGAGGAATTAAATTAAATGCACTAGGAATCATGGCAGCAAGGGAGAAGTTTAAGAAATCTTACCAGGAGTTAATCAAGGTGAACTTACTACCTGATAGCGTTCAGGCATTATTCATGAACTGGTCTTGTAGCTTTCATTTTTATTTTTTTTTTCTTAGATAGCAGAGACTCAGATGTATCAAAAATGGCAAGGAAAGGATACACACTGGGCATCCGCCAACAGTTGATGGGTGATGAATGAAGGCAGGGGTACCTTCTCATCAAGATCGAGCATGAGTTGCATCAGAGCCTGTAGTAAGGAGCTAAGGCATCGGTGACTTGGTTGGCCTTCCTCGGTTGAAGATGACGGAGTCCAAAAGAAAGGATGTAGAAGAGCACGAATGTGTTGGAGGAGAGGATGAAGGCAACTAAGGTAGTGTTTGACAGAAAAAATATTATTCATGAATAAGTGTACGAAATAGAGTTTATTTTCCGACTATTTCTAGGGATATTCTTGGCTATCCCATTGATCATATCAAATGCAAAAAGATAAATCAATAGGATAACTTTTTTTTACTCTTATTTGAAGGGATAATCAGTTATTCTTACATTTTTTAGGGAATAAATTGAGGAGATAACCCATGATTAACCATTGATTATTCCTCTGGTTAACTTTATTCCCAGCTATCCTTTATAATTATGGCTTTTGAAAATAAAAGGGGATATCCCCTCTTATTTTCTATTTCAAACACTATCTAAAAGTGAAATTTAGCCAACCAACAACTATGGTAGAATTCCCTTCAAGAATGACATGGTGGTGATGTAGAAGAGGAAGCGCTTTATGTATTCTATGCCAAGCATCAGTCAGTTCAGTTTGAGGAACAGAAACAAACTTGAGTGGGTTAGATGCTGCTACAATAAACTTATCATGATCATTATGAACAACAAAATCCGCTTTGGCTGAATTTGCACATCCTAAGCCATCGAAGTTGAGTTATAGGAATCTTAGTGGAGGGAGACGCCGAGAAATAAGGGTGATAGAGGCTTCTCCATCAGAAAGAACAAGAAGAACGTCCCTAGATGCCAGGATAAGAAAACTTATAGGATGAATCGAAGCAAATCATCCATAGAAGATAAATGTTGAGAGAACTATCCATTGGTGAGACTTTAAGATGGCTAGAACTATTCGACAGAGAAGAAACATATGCTTAATGGACTTTACTCTGAGATCACATTGGGAACATGTAGAAGAAATATGAGGAATCCAATGAGCTAGAAGAGAAGCAGTAAGCAATTCCCACATGTAATAGATTCCACATGAAAAGTTGAACTCTAGGGCATGGCTCCAACTTCCAAGCTCTCCCTACCATGCTATTCCCAGGGTATGAATTGGTAGAAAGACTTGTTGAATAGATATCTTTGACTTTAATTATCAACTCAACTTAACTCATCTAAGCCTTTTCCCAACTATACAGGGTTGGCTATATGAATCCGCTGCTTGAAGGCTAAAATTGTTACCTCAAGACAAGATATCTCATATTCTAACCACCCCCATATAGGAAGCATTAAAAGTTGGTGGCATTGGAGACAGGTCTTTCACTCACTAGGGAT
The DNA here is from genome assembly GCA_900491605.1 of Calamus simplicifolius. NCBI lineage: Eukaryota > Viridiplantae > Streptophyta > Magnoliopsida > Arecales > Arecaceae > Calamus > Calamus simplicifolius. The sequence goes on along the minus strand of UESW01004730.1, from coordinate 618,424 downwards.
TTAGGACGCAGTGAACTGACCTGCCATTACCCAAGGACCAAACTAGATTACTAACAATCAATTTTGAAGACCTTACAATGGCTTTACACAGTGGTGATGAGCTCCTAGAAGGGGAGTTAGAAGTCCCAAGATTTTGTTGAACTTATATTTTGAAGAGTCAAAACAACCTTTCCCGCAACTTTGCTCTCAAGCAAAGAATTCCAGCAATCTAACTTGGGAAAACTCAGACCACGCAACCGCTTCAGTTGAGGGATAGTATACATTGCTCGACCCCAATGGTCATACCCTCGGAAGAAACTACGAATAGTCCGCCCTAGCCACTTGAGAAAGGAACCAGGCATAATTGTTGAACAGTGGAATCTCGACAGAGAAATATCATGGGGTTTTCTGTTGGAATTAGATTCAAACCTTTTGGTGAAGACCATCATCATGAAGCCCAAGAATCAGTCATATTGCTTGATTGCTCTCCAGAGCCCTGCGGTTGGCCTTGATGATATTCAGAGAAGAAGATCGTACGTGCGATACATGGACCATAACCGCTATATATATATATATATATATATATATATATATATATATATATATATATATATATATATATATAATTTCATCATTATCTTTTGGTATTTCTATTTTAGCTCATCTTAAAAATAAAAATAACCCCTTAAATCTCTATACATTAAACGATCACACCTAATCAGATACATTAAAGTTCAAATCACTGAAACCTTAGATGATCACTTTTAATTAGGCTTAACCTTATTTAATAATCTGAACATATAATTATTTTACATATAAGTTTAATATTAAATAAAAAATTTAATAATTTCATCTTTTCTTGCCGATGATCAAAGTAGCGCGGTGGTAACGCGTTCGTCCCCTCGCTTCTGATGGATCTCCGATCCCCCACGCGAGGCTTCCTCCCTGGATCTCCGATCCCCCATGCGAGGCTTCTTCCCTTTGTCCGCTGGATCCCACGATGCGGCGGATCTTAGCGTCACGCGAGGGCTCGCCGTCTGCTGGATCCCTCCATGAAGCGAACGGGCTGGCGTTCTCCTCCATGCACCCAGAGTGAAGCCCTGTTCGCTGGCATTCTCCTCCACGCGATAGAATCCCCGCACGCGAGCGTCGTGTTGGTGCTGGAAGACAACGGAGAACAGAGAAAGTAGGGAGGAGCCGGCTGTGAACGAGGAGGAAATTATTTTGAGGGAAAAAGAATCTGATTTCTTATTTCAAAAATTTTAGAAATTAGGATTTAAATATTTGGCTAGATGGACTCGGCTCAAACTCAATAAAAATTATAGAACTAATTCAATGAAATTAAAATAATCTCAAACTCATGTACATCCGTGACTTGATTTAATCTTATTTCTTTGACTTACAGTTAGCCTAAGAGCACCACACCAGACCCAATAATAACAATATTAAAAAGCATGTGAATTAAAACAGAACAGAGAACGGACCTAATAGGAATACAATGGCTAGTAGAGGATAATAAATTCTACTTCCAACTGCCTGTTCTAGTCATAATCCTATCTCGGATAGGTTGAAGATCCTCCAAGAGCCTGTTCTAGTCACAATCCTCAAGTATACTTCAGCTCATCCATTCGATATATACCTAAAATAGATACCAAAATGTCTCACCACCTTAGGTTGAATCTTGGGACTGAAGAGCACCATAGGTTGACTTGCTGGCTTGATTAGAAACAATAATACTGGATAATATTCTTGAAAGATTGGTTATATCTAGGAGTGGCCTTCGATAAGAGTAGACAATTATCTACAAAAGAAGGTGAGCGATAAGAGGGAAGGTTCATGAAATGGAAAAGAATGTAATATATATAGAAAGGCGATAAGGGGCAACCTTGCTTAAGACCCATATCAGATGTAAAGAAATTAGATGGGGAGCAATTAACAAGGATGGCAAAGCTAGGAGATAGAATACAACCTTTAATCTAAGTAATCATCTAATTCAAAAACTTAAAAGCATGAAATGCATTGATTAGAAACCCTCAATTAATCTGATTGTAAGCCCGTTCCATAACTAACCTAAACTTCATTACAAGCAATGTTAACACCTAAATTTGCCTCCATTAGGGTCTATTCCTAATTTTATGTTGATGGTAGTTCATTTTGGTCAAATTTATGTACCCTTAGATTCATGTTCCATAACTAACCTTATATTTGACAGATGTTAGAAATAAGGCAACAAGGATAAGTTTTTGATATATCTCTTTAGATCTTTACTAGTTATTATTAACCTTTTAGGCAATGTTTGATATGGGGGATAAGGGGGGATATCCCTCTTATCCCTAAATGCTATAGCAGAGGGGATAGGTCTGAAAAAGTTTAACCAGAGGGGATAACCCATGTTTAACCATGGGTTATCCCCTGAACTTATTCCCTAGGGAACCCAGGAACAACTAAAGTTATTCCTTGATGGCAGACTTATAATTTTAAAAAGGTGCTTACTCCATCAGCTATCCCCTGGATAAATGCTATCCTGTACATTTATCCAGAGATAGCTTTTGGGGTATCAAATAATACCTTAATGTAAAACTAGAACAGTAATTATATTCCTTCTACACACGCTCCAATTTTAATGAGGTCAAAGGAATGGTGATTAGAGTTCCTTTTGAGGATCTCATGCCCATAAAACTATAGTAATCTTAGAGAGAGGAAGAGCGGAGAAGCGATGAGAAAAGTTCTTTGGAAGAAGCTGTATGATTTTTTGATGTTTTCAGTTATGGTTTCATTGCGAGAGAGAAGTTATTTTGATAGAGCAGTAACTATTTGCCCATATGATCAGATCTTGGGTTTAGGTTCAATAGCTCAACCCATATATTACCAATAGAGAAGGACATCATCCTAACAATGACAATCCCTCGGTGTTGAAAAAGGCAATATTTCATAGTATAAACAATAAAATAATCATATTTCTATTGACAACATTAAATTTATGTCTCCTGAACAATTTTGTTTTGCTTTTAACAAAATTTAAAAATAAAAGAAGGCAACTGATGGGGTCAGTTGACCCCACGAAAAATGAAATTTTTGTGAGCCCCAAAGGCCCAGACACTAGCGCCAGCGACGGCCTCCAGCGACGGCCCCAAAGGCCCAGACTCTAACGCCAGCAACGGCCTCCAGCGACGGCCCCAAAGGCCCAGACTCTAGCGCCAGCGATGGACTCCAGCGATGGCCCCCACTGCCGGCTTCCAGCGTCGGTCTCCTGCACTAGCCAGAGGCCGACGGCTCAGCGTCGGCTTCCAGCGTCGGCTTCCTGCATCGGCCCCAGCGTCGGCTTCCAGCGCTAGCCAAAGGCCGACAGGCTTCAGCGCTAGCACCTGAGGCCGGCACATCAAAGGCCGACGCCCGCCAAAGGCCAGCCTCTCCAAGCTAGCCGGCCCCGGCACATTGCTAGCCGGCCCCGGCGTCTCCAAGCTAGCTGGCCTCGGCACATTGCTAGCTGGCCCCGGCATCTCCAAGCTAGCCGGCCCCGGCGTCTCCAAGCTAGCCGGCCCCGGCGTCTTCACGCCAGGCAGCCCCTATATCCAGGCAACTCGGCCCTGGCGTCTCCAAGCTAGCCGGCCCCAGCACATTGCTAGCCGGCCCTGACGTCTCCAAGCTAGCCGGCCCCGGCGTCTTCACGACAGGCGGCCCCTACTTCTCCAGGCAACTCGGCCCCGACGTCTCCAAGCTAGCCGGCCCCGGCATCTCCATGCTAGCCGGCCTCGGCATCTTCACGACAGGCGGCCCCTACTTCTCAGGAAACTCGGCCCCGACATCTCCAAGCTAGCCGGCCCCGGCACATTGCTAGCCGGCCCCGGCGTCTCCAAGCTAGCCGGCCCCAGCGTCTTCACGCCAGGCGGCCCATACTTCTCCAGGCAACTCGGCCCCGGTGTCTCCAAGCTAGCCGGCCCCGGCACATTGCTAGCCGGCCCCGGCATCTCCAAGCTAGCCGGCCCCGGCGTCTTCACGACAGGCAGCCCCTACTTCTCCAGGCAACTCGGCCCCGGTGTCTCCCGTCCCACGAGTCGGCCAAGGCCATCCCAGGCCGGCCCGACTCGGCCCAGCGTCTCCCGTCCCGCCGAGTCGGCCAAGGCCATCCCAGGCCGGCCCGACTCGGCCCCGGCACTCCAGCCCCACCGAGTCGCCAAGGCCGTTCCAGGCCGGCCCGGTCGGCCCATCGTCTCCAGGCCCGCCGACTCGACCCCGCCCCGGCCCGGCCTTGCGGCAAGATAGGCCCCAGCCATCTCAGGTCGACCCAGTTCGGCCCCAACAAGATGGGACCCCCGGTTTCCGCCAGATCAGCCCCAGCAGTTCAAAAATCCGTTCCTCTGACACGCGCCGCCCGACAGCACCCGACGCGCACCGCCCGACAGCGCCGATGCGCGCCGCAACACCAACATGCGCCGCTAATAGCCAGATCCGACAATCCAACGGCTCCGCCGGCTGATGGGACACGGACCCACGTGATCGCGCCAGCGTCACCCCCTATAAAAGGGTAAACTACGTCGGAATCGGGTAAGGCATTATAACGCACATTTTACACACTTGATGCCCTAACTCTCGGAGGAACTACCTGATCCTTCTGAGACTTCTCCCTCCTCAAGAGCTCTCTCGAGCTCCTTCTCTGCTGTGACCTCTGTCACTAACTTGGGCGTCGGAGGGTCCCACCGGAGAACCCTCTCCGGTCTTGGGACTTCTTTGCAGGCGATCCGGTGAAGAAGAAGAGCCTCCGTTCCCGACGTCCAGGAGGGGTGATCGAGCGTCATCAGATTGGCGCGCCAGGTAGGGGGGCGCTAAGAAAAAGTAGCGAACGATCTCCCTGAGCTACATCTTTCGTCCCCTCTTTTCTCCCAGAAGCCATGGTGGTGACGCGAGCTCGGGATGCCTCTGTCAGCTGTCCGGCTGGGCTCATCCCGCCAGCTGGACAGCAGGAGGCCAATCCCCCTGCTACCAGCCTTCCGGTTGCCAGCCCGCCGCCGGACGCCGCTGTCCAGACGGCGGAGCAGCTGGCAACCCTCTCCCAGCAAGTTCAGAACCTCACTGCCATGGTCCACGGACTCCAGCAGCAGCAGTCCGTGGCCACCCAGCACCAGACTGCTCCCCCCGCCAGCCAGATGTCGGCGAGGGGAGGCTCCCCCCGGCGAGGGACCGGCCGACGTCGAGCTTCCCCCAGGAAGCCTCGCCGCGAGCCTCCCAAGCGGCCACGGTCCCCCGGCCACGGCCCCAGCGAGCTTCCTCCCAAGCCACATCATCACGGGGAACCCAGGCGGAAGTCCCGACTCCCGTCCCCATCTTCTGCCTCCTCTTCTTCTTCTTCCTCCGAGCCATCCCGGAGGGCTCCGACGATCAACCTCCAGGCGGAGGAACGCCTGGAGGAGTACAACCGGCGCCTCGACGAGCTCGCCAGGAAGATAAACCACCAGCCGGAGGAAGAGTTCGACACTCGTCCTCCTTACACCCGCCGCATCCTGGAGGAACCGGTTCCCTCCAGGTTCCGCTTCCCCAGGTGGACCCATACGACGGTACGACCGACCCTCTCGACCACCTCGAGAGCTACAAGGCCATGATGCAAGTCCAGGGCGCCTCAGACGCCCTTCTCTGCAAGGCCTTCCCTGCGACCCTGCGGAAGGCCGCCCGTGCGTGGCATTCCCGCCTGTCCCCCCACAGCATAGACTCCTTCCCGGAGCTGGAGAGGGCATTCCTGGCCCACTTTGACGCCTGCCGCCGGATCCCAAGGGTGGCGGACAGCCTCTTCTCCGTCCGCCAGAAGGAAGGAGAGCCCCTGCGGGACTTTGTGTCCCGGTTCAAAACCGCCGCCCTCGAGGTCTACCATCTCGATGATGCGGTGGCCACCCTGGCGCTGAAGCGGGGACTTCTTCCGTCCCGCTTCACCTTCTCCCTGGACAAGAAGCCCCCGAGCTCCTACTCCGACCTCCTCCTCCGGGCCCAGAAGTACATCCGGGCAGATGAAGCCGACCTCACCCGCCGGGAGTCTTCGAAGGGCTCCAGCCATAAATCCGCTCGCCCTGAGCCGAGCGGACCTCCTCGCCATCGCCGATCCGACCCCCCTCGCCGGTCCGACAACCGGCGCCGGAGCCCTGTCCCCGACGAGGGTAAGCTCACCCCTCTCCTTGCCCCTCGATCCCACATCCTGATGGAGATCGAGGGCGAGCCCTACCTTCAACGTCCTCCCCCGATGAAGAAGGGTGTGTCCCGCGACAGAAGCCGCTACTGTCGATTCCACCGGGACTACGGCCACGACACCGACAACTGCTACAGTTTGAAACGGGCTATCGAAGAGCTCATCCAACGGGGCTACCTCGGCAAGTACGTCCAGAAGACGCCACAGCCGCTGCCGGCCATCATGGGGCCTCCACCAGCTCAAGCCGCCGTCGACAACACTCCCACGGAGCGGACGTCGGGATGGTGTCCTGGGGGTCAGCCTCTGCGTCCAAGCGGCCGAGGGGGGAGGATGCTCCAAATAATGTAATGCCCAGGGGGAGACTGCTGTAATGGAAAATGTAAACAATGAAGGCGTAGTCGTCGCTATGACGATCGCCAAACACCCTGTAAAAAGGATTTTAGTTGATAGTGGCAGCTCAGCTGACATCCTTACTTACGACGCCTTTGTTCGAATGGGTTTATCTGTTGACTCCCTTCAGCCCGTGGCGGCCCCGCTAGTTGGATTCACCGGAGATTCTGTGAGGGTCGAGGGCGAAATATCCTTGCCCGTGACGGCCGGAACCCCGCCATGCCAAAGCACCGTGATCATGAAATTCCTGGTTGTGAGGGTCCCTTTGGCATACAACGCCATTCTTGGGCGTCCCGGCCTGAATCTTTTGGATGCGGTTATCTCCACCCGACGTCTATTGGTGCAGTTCCCCACCAGCGAGGGAGTTGGAGAAATGCGTGGGGAGATGAGCCCGGTCTTACCTTGCTACCATGCGGCGTCGAGCCCTCTGGAGGCCGACCCGGCCCTGGAGGCGTCTGACCCTAGAGATTCCGCCAAAGGAGGGGAGCCCGCCGAGCACCTCCTGACTTTCCCTCTCAACGATGACCCAGCAAGGACCGTCCGTGTGGGCGGACTCCTTCCCTTGGAGGACCGGGAGCGCCTCTTAGCTTTCCTGCGGGCTAACTCGGACGTATTCGCCTGGTCAGCGTCCGACATGCCCGGCATTTCTCCGGAAGTCATCACCCACAAACTTAACATCGACCCGCACCACCGTCCAATCCGTCAAAAGAAGAGGAGCTTTGCCCCCGACCGACAAAGGGCGATTGATGAAGAAGTCCACAAGTTGATCAGCGCCGGCCACATCCGGGAGGCGCATTACCCAAGCTGGCTGGCCAACGTAGTCATGGTGCGCAAGGCAAACGGGAGCTGGAGGATATGCATAGACTTCACTGACCTCAACAAGGCGTGCCCAAAGGACAGCTTCCCCTTGCCAAGAATTGACCAGCTGGTCGATTCCACCTCTGGTCACGAGCTTCTCAGCTTCATGGACGCCTTCTCCGGATACAACCAGATAAGGATGGACCCCAGCGACGAGGAGCACACCTCCTTCGTGACAGAGAAAGGCATTTACTGTTACAAGGTGATGCCTTTCGGCCTCAAGAATGCGGGAGCAACCTATCAGCGGCTGATGAACAAGGTGTTCCATGACCAGCTCGGCCGGAACATGGAAGTCTATGTGGACGACATGCTGACGAAGAGCACCCGCGCCGCCGACCACATCTCTGACCTGGAACTTTTAACAACCTCCGTCGCTTCCAAGTCAAGCTGAACCCTAAGAAGTGCGCTTTTGGGGTCACGGCAGGTAAATTTCTGGGCTTTATGGTGACCCAGCGCGGAATCGAGGCGAACCCAGAGAAGATCAGCGCCATACTTGACATGAGGCCGCCATCCAACAAGAAGGAAGTTCAACGGCTAACTGGAAGGGTAGCGGCGCTGAGTCGTTTCCTCTCTAGATCGGCAGAGAGGTGCTTGCCTTTCTTCAAGGCCCTGCGGAAGGTGAACGGTTTCACATGGACGGACGACTGCCAGGAAGCTTTCGACGGCTTAAAGGCGTTCCTGTCCTCCCCACCGCTCCTCTCCAAGCCGAGAGACGGGGAGAGTCTCTTCCTTTACCTAGCCGCCTCCTCGGAAGCCGTCAGCTCAGTCCTGGTGCGCCTGGACGCCGACGGAACCCAGAGGCCAGTCTACTACGTGAGCAAGGTCCTGCATGACGCCGAGGTCAGGTATTCCAAAACAGAGAAAGTCATTTTTGCCTTGATAGTTTCCGCCCGGCGTCTTCGCCCGTATTTCCAAGCCCATTCCATCGTGGTGCTCACGGACCAACCTCTCCGAGCCATCCTGGCCCGTCCGGATACTTCGGGTCGACTCGCCAAATGGGCCATCAAACTGGGGGAGTTCGACATCTCTTTCCAGCACGACCGGCCTTGAAGTCCCAGGTCCTGGCCGACTTCCTGGTCGAGTGCACTTGGGCGGAGGAGGATCCCAAGGAGGTCCCCGGGGAGCAGCCCAAGCCCGAGCCGAGGGACGATGGAAAGACCTGGATCCTCCACGTGGACGGCGCATCGAATTCTCAAGGAGTGGAGCCGGCCTCATTCTTGCCGGGCCGGAAGGAGAAAGAGCCGAATGCGCCCTGAGATTTCTTTTTGAAGCCACCAACAACCAGGCGGAGTACGAAGCCCTCCTGGCCGGGTTAAGACTAGCCCAGGAGGTTGGAGCAAAGCACCTCAGAGCCTACACGGACTCGCAACTCGTCTCCGGGCAAATCAACGGAGAGTATGAGGCGCGCGACCCCGTTATGGCGCAATATCTGAAAAAGGTTCAACTCTTGACCTCCTCGCTGCCCTACTTCAGCATCAGCTACATCCCCCGAGCGAAAACGCAAAGGCGGACATCCTCTCTCGACTGGCTACCTCCGCCGACGGCCTGACAAGGGACGCCTACATCGAATATCTAGAAAGGCCCAGTGTAGAGGGCGGGGAGGAGGTCCTCCCGCTCACCCCGGAACCTACATGGATGGACGCCTATGTCCGCTACCTCACCGACGGCACCCTCCCTGACGACCGCAACGAAGCCAGATTGCTCAAGTGGAGGGCCTCCAAGTTCATCCTCCTCGACGGGCGCCTATACAGAAGGTCATTTTCCTACCCGTTGCTTAAGTGCGTAGGCCCCGCCGACGCCGACTACATCCTCAGAGAAATCCACGAGGGCATTTGCGGGAATCATCTGGGGGGCAGATCCTTGGCCCAGAAGGCTCTCCGCCAGGGGTACTTCTGGCTCACTATGAAGGAGGACGCGGCCAAGCTAGTTCAAAGGTGCGACGGCTGCCAGCGCCACGCGCACATCCAGCGTCAGCCACCTGCCCCGCTGAGCCCACTCTCGGCTCCGTGGCCCTTCGCCCAGTGGGGGATGGACATCCTTGGACCGTTCCCCCCAGCTTCAGGGCAGCGGAGATTCTTGCTTGTCGCCATCGACTATTTCACCAAGTGGGTCGAGGTCGAGGCGTTGGCCAAAATCACGGAGAGCAAGTTAAGACTTTCTTCTGGAAGTCGATCATATGCCGCTTTGGCTTGCCTCACACCCTCATCACGGACAACGGTCGCCAGTTCAACAACGAGGCGTTCAAGACCTTCTGCGAGGAGCTGGGCATTCGTCACCGATTCACCTCCGTCGGCCACCCCCAGACCAACGGGGAGGCTGAGGTCATGAACCGCACCATCCTCAAAGGGCTCCGGACTCGCCTAGACGGCTCCAAAGGGCGTTGGGTAGAAGAGCTCCCCAGTGTGATATGGGCCTACCACACAACGCCCAGGACCCCGACGGGCGAAACTCCTTTCAGCCTCTCCTTCGGATCCGAGGCCGTCATCCCCGTCGAGATCGGATTGCCCAGTCCACGGGTAGAGTCCTTCAGTGAGGAAGGACAACCCCGCGCTGATTCGGGCCAACCTAGACTTCATCGACGAGGCGCATGACAGGGCGAGACTGCGCATGGCGACCTTTCGCCAGCGAGCGGCTAAGTACTATAACGCCCGGGTTCGTCCCAAGGTTTTTCGCCGCGGAGACTTGGTGCTTCGAAAGGCCGAGGTATCAAAGCCTACCGAGGGGGCAAGCTATCCCCCAACTGGGAAGGCCCCTACCGTGTCGCCGAGGCGCTCCATCGGGGGGCATACAAACTGGAAGAGCTTGACGGGAAGCCCATTCCACGCACCTGGAATGCGGACAACCTCCGCCGATATTATCAATGATGTACCCCCAGGAGCATAAGCAATAAAGAAAAGGTCCTTTCTGGCGACACAGTTTGTCTTCCCTTGCACAAGTCTCTCAAAAGGAGCTCACTGGCATCGCGGCCCATGGGACACCACTCGGCTCCGGCATGCGGTGCCCCCGAGATGGTTAAGACCCTAAAGGCTCCGTACCCGGCTGAGTCGCCACTTGGATGGAACACAAAGCCCCAGGCTGGTTCAAAAGGAGCTCGCTAGCATCGCGGCCCATGGGATACCACTCGGCTTCGGCACAGTGGTACCCCCGAGATGGTTAAGACCCTAAAGGCTCTGTATCCGGCTGAGTCGCCACTTGGACGGAACATGATGCAGGGTGATATTCAAAACGCCTGCAACTCAAGAACGATCTAATCTGCGAGAAAAGAATTCATCCAGGTTTGGTTCGAATCTTGACAAGAAAAGGGGAAAATTTCAAATTTTGATCACTCACAATCTGAAATTTAAAGGAAGAGCAATTGAATTTTCAATTCAATTGTTTTGAATCAAAAAAAAAAAAACATTCATCTCCATTCAAGAGAAAAAAAAAGGAAAACTCAAATAGCGTCTTTCTTCTCTGCCTATTGACGGCCGCCCAAAACCAACCTAAATAAAAGAGATAAAACCCTAACATCATAAGTTTAGTTAAAAATTATAACTATGCCATTAAAAACAAAAACAGGCCCAAAACTCCTATCAGACAAGCCCGGATGGCCAAAATCCACAGCAGCCCATTGCCAACGGCAATGACTTTGAATCAGCAGTCTGTTTCCATGTGACCAGCCAAGTTTGGGCCCAATCCGATACAGAAAATTTCAAGCCCGTTTGTTCTGCAACCTCTTGGACCTTCGTAGATTATCTGGTGTGGTCTTCCCTGACGTGGCCTGCTGACTCTGGGATGCTGGTACAGGAACATCCAAGGACTGGTTCGACTAACCCGAACTCTGGTCCGAACTGATGTCCTCATCACTCTCCCCTTCCTCTGAAAAGCTTGACCTCAAGCTCGAATTCTCTCCTGCATAAGGGGTCAGATGCCGAATGTTGAACACATCCGAAATGAAGACATCATCTGGTAACTCAACCCGATAGGCATTGTCACCAAATTTCTCCAATACCTGGCATGGACCTATCTTCTTCGGCTTGAGCTTTGTTAAAGCTCCCTGTGGATACCGCTCCCTCGGTAAGTAAACCCATACCAAATCGCCCACTTCAAAGGACTGTTGCCGACGCTGCTGATCAGCTTTCGCCTTGTATTTGGCGTAAGTCTGCTCCAATTTGGCTCTAACAGTCGCATGTATCTCCTGCAAGTCAGACACTCTATCTTCGACCTTCTGACTCACCTTCTCTGGCGACTCAACTGGCAGAACATCCAAAGGACCTCTTGGCAAGAACCCAAACAGTATCTGAAACGGAGCAAACCCTGTAGAACGGTTCACTGAAGAGTTGAACTCAAACTCAATCTTCGGCAAACACAAATCCCAGCTCCTGAATTCATGCACATTTGCCCGCAACAGATTACCCAAGCTACGGTTGACAACTTCAGTCTGTCCATCCGTCTGAGGATGATAAGGACTACTGAATTTCAACTTTGTGCCCAACTTCTTCCATAGCTCTCGCCAGAAGTGTCCCATAAACTTGCTGTCTCTGTCTGACACTATGGATGCCGGTATACCAAAATGCCGAACCACTGAAGCAAAATATAGTCAGCAACCTTTGACGCATCAAAAGTGGTTTTGCATGGCAAGAAACACGCCACCTTACTGAACCGATCCACAATCACCATAATCGAATCCAGTCCCCTTGCTGTCCGCGGCAATCCTACAACAAAGTCCATAGAAACATCTCGCCATGGTGCCTCTGGGATAGGTAAAGGCGTGTACATACCTTGGTTCGTGTCTGTCCCCTTCGACTCTTGACACAACCTGCACCTCTTCACAAAAGCTTTGACATCTCGATCAAGACCAGGCCAATAAAACCGCTGCCGAATCAACCAGGCTGTTTTATCCCTTCCGAAGTGACCCTGGTTATGCAGTTCCTGGATGATCAACACACTAAGAGACGTATCAGGAACACATAAGCAGTTACCTCGAAATAAATATCCATCATGGAGAACGAAATCAGTTCGCTCCCCCGCCTCAATTTTGGCCAAAATCTCCTTGAAGTGCTCATCCACACGAATGTCCTCCCTTACACTCTCAAAGCCGAGAGTGTACACATGCATAGCGCCAATCAACAAGCTCCGCCTACTCAAAGCATCAGCCACTCTATTCAATGTACCAGACTTGTGCTTGATGCTGAAAGTGTATTCCTGCAAGGCACTCACCCACTTCGTATGCCTTGAACTCAGTTTATGCTGACCCTGTAAGAACTTCAGCGCCTGATGGTCTGAATACAGTACGAACTCCCGCTGAATCAAGTAGTGGCGCCAATGCTGCAAGGATCTCACAATGGCGTACAATTCCAGATCATAAACCGAATAAGCCAGTTTAGCTCCTCCCAGCTTCTCACTGAAGTATGCGACTGGTCTTCCTTCCTGGTTAAGCACTGCCCCAATTCCAGTCTTCGAAGCATCACAATCCACCTCAAAAACTCTATCAAAATCAGGAAGAACCAATAAAGGAGCTTCGGTCAATCTGACTTTCAGCCCATCAAATGCCTCCTGTGCGGCATCATTCCACCCAAATCTGGCTCCCTTCAACAATTCCGTTAAAGGTGCAGCCAGCTCACTATACCCCTTGACAAACCTGTGATAAAACCCTGCAAGACCCAAAAAGGATCTCAATTCTGTCAAGGTTGAAGGTACTGGCCATTCCACAATTGCATGCACCTTATTCCTATCTGGGAGAATCCCCTCTCCAGTCACAACGTACCCCAGAAAAATTAGTCTCCCAACCATCCAAATGCACTTCTCTGGGTTAGCAACTAACTGGTTCTCACGTAACACTGACAAAACCTGTGCCACATGGCCCACATGCTCTTCGGCTGTCCTGCTGTATATCAAAATATCATCAAAGTAGACAACCACAAATGAGCTAAGAAATGGATGTAAAACCTGGTTCATTACGCGCATGAACGTGCTCGGCGCGTTTGACAACCCGAATGGCATTACCAACCATTCATACAGCCCTTCCTTAGTCTTGAAGGCTGTCTTCCATTCGTCTCCAGGCTTCATCCTTATCTGATGGTACCCACTCTTCAAATCAATCTTCGTGAAGACCTTAGAACCACTCAACTGATCAAGCATGTCGTCCAACCGCGGTATCGGAACCTGTACTTCACAGTAATTTTGTTAACCGCGCGGCTGTCGACACACATGCGCCACGTACCATCCTTCTTCGGTACCAAAAGGGCTGGCACCGCGCACGGGCTAATGCTCTCCCGTACGAACCCCTTGTCCAAAAGTTCTTGGACCTGCCTCCTCAATTCCTCATGCTGTTGCGGTGTCATCCGATAATGAGCCTTATTCGGCAACACTGAGCCCGGAATAAGGTCAATGCCGTGCTGAATATCTCAGAGAGGTGGTAATCCAGCCGGTAGCTCCTTTGATACAACATCTCGGAATTCCTCCAAGATAGACACCAACTCCTCAGGAATCATATTTGGCCTTTGCTCCTCTTCCACGCCGAAGTCTCCTGACTTGCTCACCAAAGCAAAACAAACATCCTCTCCATCCAAACTCGCATCGAATTTTGTGCTTGGTAAACAAATTACTGTATTCTGTCCACTCACTTCCTGAAGCGGCTTCAAAATAACTTTCCTCCCATCTGGATGCAGCATATAACTATGGGTGTACCCGTTGTACATTGCCCTGTTATCAAACTGCCACGGACGCCCCAGTATGATGTGAGTAGCATCCATTGGAACAACATCCGCCTCAATAGTTGTCTCGAAATGAGGACCAAAACACAGTGACAACTTACACCTTCGGCTGACCTGAATGTCTGCACTTTGGTTCACCCAACCGAGCTTATATGGATGTGGGTGAGGGTCTGTCTGCAACCCCAGCTTCTTCACAGCCTCCTCTGCTATCACATTCTCCCAACTGCCGGAGTCTATGATAACACAACATGTTTTGCCAGCCACAAACATTTTGTTGTGAAGATGTCATGCCGACGCCAATCTTCATCTGATCTCGGTGCTAGACACATTCTTCGTATCACCAAGCTCTCCCCTTGAATGGTCCGGATCAATAACACACAGCTCATCATTAAATTCCTCATCCTTAGGGAACTCTCCTCCATTTTCGTCCTCCATATAATCCTCCATATACAACTGAGCTCACGCCTTGGGGCATTCATTGGCATAGTGCCCCAAATTCTGACACCGATGGCACCGAATGTTAGCCCTGTTGCTGCCCACTCTCGCCTGAGAACCTGAGGTTCCATTCGACCCTGTTGGTCTTGGAGGTACTGATGCCTGCGGCCTTGCTACTGGAGGCATAAATTTGCCCCCTGAATTCTGCCCTGAACTCTGGCCCGTAGTAAAACCCCCTCTGCTCTGAAACCCCCTGTTTCTCATCAAGCTCTTTTCCACTGCCTGAGCCCTCATATGCGCATCTCCTACGCTATCAATTCGATGCACAACCAGTGCATCTTGGATTGGCAGCCGCAAGCCATGAAGATACATGGCTATCAATCTCGGTTCAGCCTCAATCAACCGATTTCGTGCAACCAATCGATAAAATTCAGTTGTGTACTCCTCGACGCTCCGACTACCTTGCGTCAAACCATGCAACTTCGAATACAAAATTGCTCATGGTTCGGAGGCAAAAACTCCCTGTTCATCTCCTGCTTTAGCGCTGCCCATGACGCTAATGGAGGTCTCCCATCCATATATCTACGATAGTGCTGCGCATGCCACCAAGCAGCAGCCCTATCTCTGAATCGAATTGTGACAAGCGGTACCTGCTTGTCTAAGGGCACCTCCTTTAGATGAAAAACATCATCGACCTGAAGGGTCCAATCAACATACTCGTCTGGGTTAATTTCTCCTTTAAACTCCGGAATTTCGACCCTGAAGCTTGCTTCCCACCGATTCTGATTTTCGAGATAGGAAGGTTGATCGACATACCTTGGAAGTTCAACATCAGGCCTCTGTTGCCCTCTTCGAATTGGTGGTGCCTCCAGATTTTCGAAACCCCTCTCCCTACCTCCATCAATTTCATCACGCTCCTCCACTCGAATGGGTTGGGCACGATCTTGCACCTCCAGCCGCGCCATCATCGCCTGCATGGTTTGCATCATCTGTTGCATCACCTGGTGCTGGTCTCGCATGGCGTCTTGCATAGCATCTCTCACGGCGTCTCTCAGGGATTGATCATTGTTCTTCTGCTCCATTGGATCAAATTTCAGTTAGGGTTGATATTTGGGTTTGGAAGGAATGGATCAAGGTAGTAATGGAAGGAATGGATCAAGGCGGTAATGAAAGGAATGGATCAAAGCTCTGATACCAAGTTGATGCAGGGCGATATTCAAAACGCCTGCAACTCAAGAACGATCTAATCTGCGAGAAAAGAATTCATCCAGGTTTGGTTCGAATCTTGACAAGAAAAGGGGAAAATTTCGAATTTTGATCACTCACAATCCGAAATTTAAAGGAAGAGCAATTGAATTTTCAATTCAATTGTTTTGAATCAAAAAAAAAAAAAAAAACATTCATCTCCATTCAAGAGAAAAAAAAAAGGAAAACTCAAATAGCGTCTTTCTTCTCTGCCTATTGACGGCCGCCCAAAACCAACCTAAATAAAAGAGATAAAACCCTAACATCATAAGTTTAGTTAAAAATTACAACTATGCCATTAAAAACTAAAACAGGCCCAAAACTCCTATCAGACGAGCCCGGATGGCCAAAATCCACAGCAGCTCATTGCCAACGGCAATGACTTTGAATCAGCAGTCCGTTTCCATGTGACTAGCCAAGTTTGGGCCCAATCCGACACAGAAAATTTTAAGCCTGTTTGTTCTGCAACCTCTTGGACCTTCGTAGATTATCTGGTGTGGTCTTCCCTGATGTGGCCTGCTGACTCTGGGATGCTGGTACAGGAACATCCAAGGACTGGTTCGACTGACCCGAACTCTGGTTCGAACTGATGTCCTCATCAGAACACAAACCCCCAGGCTGGTTCAAAAGGAGCTCGTTAGCATCGCGGCCCATGGGACACCACTCGGCTCCGGCACGGCGGTGCCCCCGAGATGGTTAAGACCCTAAAGGCTCCGTACCCGGCTGAGTCACCACTTGGGCGGAACACAAACCCCCAGGCTGGTTCAAAAGGAGCTCGCTGGTGTCGCAGCCCATGGGACACTACTCGGCTCCGGCATGGCGGTGCCCCCGAGACGGTTAAGACCCTAAAGGCTCCGTACCCGGCTGAGTTGCCACTTGGATGGAACACAAACCCCTAGGCTGGTTCAAAAAGAGCTCGCTGGCATCGCGGCCCACGGGACACCACTCGGCTCCGGCACGGCAGTGCCCCCAAGAGGGTTAAGACTCTAAAGGCTCCATACCCGGCTGAGTCGCCACTTGGGCGGAACACAAACCCCTAGGCTGGTTCAAAAGGAGCTCGCTAGCATCGCGGCCCACGGGACACCACTCGGCTCTAGCACGGCGGTGCCCCCGAGATGGTTAAGACCCTAAAGGCTTCGTACCCAGCTAAGTCGCCCCTCGCAGAGGTTCCACACCCCCAAGGCAGTTCAAAAGGAACCTAACGACTCGGCTCTCGGGTCACCCTCTAGGGTTCAAAAGACTCCCAGGCTCCGCTTTGGGAGAAAATCACTAGCCGCCCTCAACTAACCAAAGAAGGCACGCAAACGTCCATCCAAGACGTCCATCCAAGGCAGCCAAGGTAAAAGTGCTACACTCCTTTTGCTTGGCTGGTGCGGGGCATGCAAGCTCAAGGAGTGTGGGGGGCATTTGATGGGGTCAGTTGACCCCACGAAAATGAAATTTTTCATGAGCCCCAAAGGCCCAGACTCTAGCGCCAGCGACGGCCTCCAGCGACGGCCTCCAGCGATGGCC
Organism: Calamus simplicifolius; assembly: GCA_900491605.1. Taxonomy (NCBI): domain Eukaryota; kingdom Viridiplantae; phylum Streptophyta; class Magnoliopsida; order Arecales; family Arecaceae; genus Calamus; species Calamus simplicifolius. Next base: position 601,138 of record UESW01004730.1, on the reverse strand, counting down.
CCAAAGGCCCAGAATCTAGCACCAGCGACGGCCTCCAACGACGGCCCCAAAGGCCCAGACTCTAGCGCCAGCAACGGCCTCCAGCATGGCCCCAAAGGCCCAGACTCTAGCGCCAGCGATGGACTCCAGCGATGGCCCCCACCGTCGGCTTCCAGCGTCGGTCTCCTGCACTAGCCATAGGCCGATGGCTCAGCGTCGGCTTCCAGCATCGGCTTCCTGCGTCGGCCCCCAGCGTCGGCTTCCAGCGCTAGCCAAAGGCCGACAGGCTTCAGCGCTAGCACTTGAGGCCGGCACATCAAAGGCCGACGCCAGCCAAAGGCCAGCCTCTCCAAGCTAGCTGGCCCCGGCACATTGCTAGCTGGCCCCGGCGTCTCCAATCTAGCCGGCCCCGGCGTCTTCACGCTAGGCGGCCCCTACTTCTCCAGGCAACTCGGCCCCGGCGTCTCCAAGCTAACCGGCCCCGGCACATTGCTAGCCGGCCCCGGCGTCTCCAAGCTAGCCGGCCCCAGCGTCTTCACGCCAGACGGCCCCTACTTCTCCAGGCAACTCGGCCCCGACGTCTCCAAGCTAGCCAGCCCCGGCACATTGCTAGCCGGCCCCGGTATCTCCAAGTTAGCTGGCCCCGGTGTCTTCACGCCAGGCGGCCCCTACTTCTCCAGGCAACTCGGCCCCGGCGTCTCCAAGCTAGCCAGCCCCGGCGTCTTCACGCCAGGCGGCCCCTACTCCTCCAGGCAACTCGGCCCCGGCGTCTCCAAGCTAGCCGGCCCGGGCACATTGCTAGCCGGCCCCGGCGTCTCCAAACTAGCTGGCCCCGGCACGTTGCTAGCCGGCCCCGGCACATTGCTAGCCGGCTCCGGCGTCTCCAAGCTAGCCGGCCCCGGCGTCTTCACGCCAGACGGCCCCTACTTCTCCAGGCAACTCGGCCCCGGCATCTCCAAGCTAGCCGGCCCCGGCACATTGCTAGCCGGCTTCGGCATCTCCAAGCTAGCTGGCCCCGGCGTCTTCACGACAGGCGGCCCCTACTTCTCCAGGCAACTCGGCCCCGACATCTCCAAGCTAGTCGGCCCCGGCACATTGCTAGCCGGCCCCGGCGTCTCCAAGCTAGCCGGCCCCGGCGTCTTCACGACAGGCAGCCCCTACTTCTCCAGGCAACTCGGCCCCGGCGTCTCCAAGCTAGCCGGCCCCGGCATCTTCACGCCAGGTGGCCCCTACTTCTCCAGGCAACTCGGCCCCGGCGTCTCCAAGCTAGCCGGCCCCGGCACATTGCTAGCCGGTCCCGGCGTCTCCAAGCTAGCCGGCCCCGGCGTCTTCACGACAGGTGGCCCCTACTTCTCCAGGCAACTCGGCCCCGGCGTCTCCCGTCCCGCCGAGTCGGCCAAGGCCATCCCAGGCCGGCCCGACTCGGCACCAGCGTCTCCCATCCCGCCGAGTCAGCCAAGGCCATCCCAGGCCGGCCCGACTCGGCCCCGGCACTCCAGCCCCACCGAGTCGGCCAAGGCCATCCCAGGCCGGCCCGGCTCGGCCCATCGTCTCCAGGCCCGCCGACTCGACCCCGCCCCGGCCCAGCCTTGCCGGCGAGATAGGCCCCAGCCATCTCAGGTCGACCCAGTTCGGCCCCAACAAGACGAGACCCCCGGTTCCCGTCAGATCAGCCCCAGCAGTTCAAAAATCCATTCCTCTGACATGCGCCGCCCGACAGCACCCGACGCGCACCGCCCGACAGTGCCGATGCACGCCGTAGCGCCAACATGCATCGCTAATAGTACCAGATCCGACAATTCAACAGCTCCGCCGGCTGATGGGACGTGGACCCACGTGATCGCGCCAGCGTCACCCCCTATAAAAGGGTAAACTATGTCGGGAATCGGGTAAGGCATTATAACGCACATTTTACACACTTGATGCCCTAACTCTCGGAGGAGCTACATGATCCCTCTGAGACTTCTCCCTCCTCAAGAGCTCTCTCGAGCTCCTTCTCTACTGTGACCTCTGTCACTAACTTGGGCGTCGGAGGGTCCCATCGGAGAACCCTCTCCGGTCTTGGGACTTCTTTGCAGGCGATCCGGTGAAGGAGAAGAGCCCCCATTCCTGAAGTCCAGGAGGAGTGATCGAGCGTCATCAGCAACCACATTTCATAATTAGAGCAGATACTGCCACCAGTACGTAACAAGATAATCCCAAGCAGTTTTATCCCCTCCCATTACCATCCTTCCGCATTAGTCCAAAAATAAGCAGGAAATACTCTATTGTTGACATCTTAGTTAAATAATATCACCTCGTCTTTTTTAAGATTTTATCTTTCAGATCCAATACCAGCAGCGCGAGCAGGACATATTCACTTTGCTTCATGATAGTGTTTATACATCCATTTTCTGTTTGGAATTTTTTCTCCCTTAGAATGTTGTTTCTGAACTTGTCATTGTCATTGAGAAATTAAGTGGTAGATCCCTCCATGAGTTATTTTCCTTGCCATAACGAAGAGAATATAACTTTTACTATGCTATCTGTTGATGCCAAGTCACCCTCCTTGAACGCCGGAGAAACAGAGATCTTCCTCGGTGGGCTCCTGCAAGAAAAGTCCCCGGAGACCGGATGCTCTGGTGGGGACCCTCCGACGCTCAAGTCAGTGACTCAGGAACAGACAATAGTTAACTAGCAGAAGTGAGCTAGAAAACTAGAGTTCAGGATCCTTCCTTCATTGTATGTGTGGGCCTTTATACCTATTCGACGGTCTCACTTTTCCCATTTTCAGAAGGTTGCTGACTTCGAGGTGCCTTTGTCCACTAACGGACGGAAAGCAAGGCTGACAGTGATGGATCACAACTGCCTGTCAGAGGTGTCCTGCCTCTCCTGCCACCTGCCGAGTACAGCTCTGCGGATGGCAGGCAGATATGATTGCGTCTGGCGTGCGCTGTTACGGGGTATGGCCACGCGCTATTGCAGGCGAGTGGTGGATCACGTGGCCGCTGCAGGCGGTTGGTGGGCCACGTGGGCATGTCAAGTGGCTTGAGGCGATGGGCTACCAGTCCCGATGGTCAGACCGAGATGGAAGCTTGAGGCCGAGGCCAAGGCCGGGGCTGACGCTCGAGGCCAAGGTTGACGCTCGGGGCCGAGGCTGAGGCTGACGCTCGAGGCCGAGGGGAACCTCGGAGGCCTTGGGGGCCGAAGGGGCCTCGGGGACCGAGGGGGCCTTGGGGGCCGAGGCCATCCCACGGGGCCGAGGTTGGGCTCCGTTAGTTCATCATCTCCTTATCGTTTACTTTGACGATGCTGGATCAGCCACATCAGATGCCCTCTCGCTCCTGAGACGAAGCAGGCCCACCATGGCGAAGCGAAAGGGGTGTCACCTCTCAAGTGGCCGATCCCCATCCACTGCCAACCACCCTGGACACGTGTCTCTAGGCACTACGATAGCTTAGCGCGGGCGACCTGGGGGATGTGAAGGGGCAGTCACTACTGTCAGTCTGATCTGCAAGGATCGTCCCTGAGGCGGGGTTATCCTCTAGAAATCCATGAAAAGCGGCTGCCATCATTGCTATTATGACGATGACATCAGCGACATCCCATCATTGGCCGAAGGCGGATCGTCTTACACGCTGGGCGCCTGCCAAGGCAACCCAGCCTATAGCGGGAGTCCGCGTGGCCGGGCAGGTGAGGCGGGATAATTTGAAACTGCTTTAAGTCGGGCGAGAGGCTAGTTTCCATCACTTTGCTTCAACCATCATCATCTTCCATGGCTCTTGACCTCCCCTGCAACCCGAGAACTAGCCTCCGCCATTTTTGTTGCAGGTCAGCTCCTTGATCTTTCTGAACCTTCTTTTTCCTTCCTCAAACCTTTGCCATGGCCTCTTCACCCTCCTGGTCTTCTTTCGCCTTGCCCAGCGACCATATTTCTCCCTCGAGGCACCGCGTCTCTGCATCTCCCACCCCTTTGTGGTCCTCTGATCCGAAGGACCATCTTTCTCTTGCCCAGCGGCAGGTCACCAGCAGGGCTCCTGCGAGGAGACGCCCGGCGGCCGCCGGTAGGGCTCCAACGAGGAGGTGCCAGGCGGCAGCCGGTACCTCCTCGAGGGTGGGGGCGGAGTCCCCGACGGGGACCACCTCCACGGTAACGGGCCAAGACCTAGCGAATATCAGGGTCTGTTACCAAATCTCCCAAGATATCGAGCTTTTCCTCCCAACCCCCGACAACAGGGTGGTCTCTTCCCGGCCCGGTAGAGTGGCCATCTACGAGATATCTTTTAGGTTAGGTTTCCGCCTGCCCTTTCATCCTTTCTTCACTAACCTCCTTGACTACTATTCTCTGACCCCCTCTCAGCTAGTCCTGAACTTCCTTCGGACCATTTGTGCCTTTATAGTTCTCTGCCACCACCTCCAGATTATGCCCAGGCTCTCTCTCTTCTGCAGTTTCTATACCCTTAGGCAGCAGGCAGGTTGGTGGCTATTCCAGCCCCGACCCGACCGTGTCATTAAGCTGCTCCTCCCCTCTTCTGTCAAGGGATGGAAGTCCCAGTTTTTCTTTGCGGACCTTGACCAAGTTAAGCCCGGATGGGGGGACCCTGACTTTCGGCCCAATATGAACTCCACCATACTCTCGGGAGACAAAGAAACACTAGGGCAGCTGTTGACCGCCGACATCCCCAGGTACAACCTGCTCCTATCGGAGGACAATATCTGGTTTACGGGCCTCACCACCCGAAGCGGTGAGTAACAGACGTCCCCGTACTTAGCCAAACTTCCTTCTTCTTTTCTTTTTCTTTCTTTTTTTTTGTTAACTCCGACCGACGTTGTGCAGTGATGAAGGTCCTAGCCGCTAAACTTAGGAAGGTAGCTGTCAAAAGAATGAGGACTGAGGGGGGGCCAAGCGAGAGGCAACAGGCCCCGGCCCCCAAGCACCTGACGGTACGGGTTTCCCAAACACCCAAGCACCGAGATCCCCCAACCATCCTAGCAGTGGACTTGACAGCCGGCACCCCTCCGGAGGAGGTGAGGGTTGAAGGGTGACAGAGGAGCCCCAGGCGCCTGCCGAGCTAGCTCTGGTGGAGGCAGAGTAGGGCCCAAGCACAGAGCCACCAGCGGCAGTGAGCCCTCCCCTGGAAGAAATGCCGGCGGGCAGCACCCCATGGACCGAGCTCGAGCGCGCCGAGGCCACCGAGGGGAGCAGGGGCTGACCCCCCGTGGATTCTCCCTGATGAACGATGAGCATCGAGCAGAGCGACTCATGTCCCAAGTCATCCTGCCTGAGTTCCAGGAGGAGGTTAGGAACCTGGGGGCGACCAGGTTCTTCAGGGAAGCCTTCTCAGCCCTCGTCCGGGTAAGTGACTCCTTTGCCCTTAGCTTCAAATACCCGATGGTTTGCATGGCTGACAAACTTAAATGCAGGTGACAAACTCCCTAGGAGCCACCAGGGATGTAATCGATGAGGGGGAGGCCATCATCCACCAGGCTCGGCGAGATGTCGAGGTGGCTCAGGCCGAGCCGAGGCGGTAGAGAGAGCCATGGAGGCGGCAGAGAGGGCCTTGGAGGCGGCAAGAAATGACCATGCTACCGAGGCAAGGGAGGTTGCCAACCGAACGGAGGCCAAAGCCAACCAGCTCCGAGCGGCACTTAGTCATTTCTATGAGGCCCAGAGCGCCATCGAGGCCCGGGACGTCCATTTCGCCGAGTTAGGCTCGGCCATCCAGGCGACTAAGGCTAGGGCCGTGCGTGCCGAAAAGGCCGAGAGGGAGGCAGTCTCCATGGTGGAGGAGAAGGAGGCGCGAGCCCGAGAAGCAGAGGCTGCCGCCGAGGCCCGGGTCGTAGTGGCGGTGGAAGAGTTTAAGGAATCCGACCGCTTTGCTGATGAGTTGACCGAAGCCAACGCGGACGCCTATCTTCAGGGGTTCCGTGATGCCAGGAAGAAGGTGGCCCGGGTTCTGGACCTCCCTCGGGCCATGGATATAGAGCCGGACCAAGGGTCCGAGGGGGCCCCCTCCGATGATGAGCCTGCGGCTGGCCTTTGATTTTGTAGTATTTTTCTTTTTGTTTTTGTACTAAGTCTGATCCAGTCGGCATTTTGTAAACACTTTACCTTCAATGAAATTGTTTTAGTAAACTGTAATGTGTCGCTTTTGAGTCCTCGGGTCACCGACGTGGGACCCCTTGGGGCTTCATGTCTCTTCCCGGCCCGGTAGAGTGGCCATCTACGAGATATCTTTTAGGTTAGGTCTTCGCCTGCCCTTTCATCCTTTCTTCACTAACCTCCTCGACTACTATTCTTTGATCCCCTCCCAGCTAGTCCCGAACTTCCTTCGGACCATTTGTGCCTTTATAGTTCTCTGCCACCACCTCCAGATTATGCCTAGGCTCTCCCTCTTCCCAGTTTCTATGCCCTTAGGCAGCAGGCGGGTTGGTGGCTATTCCAGCCCCGACCCAGCCGTGTCCTTAAGCTGCTCCTCCCCTCTTCCGTCAAGGGATGGAAGTTCCGATTCTTCTTTGCGGACCTTGACCAAGTTAAGCCCAGTGGGGGGACCCTGACCTTCGACCCAATATGAACTCCACCATACTTCCGGAAGATAAAGAAGCACTGGGGCAGCTGTTGACCGTCGACATCCCCAGATACAACCTGCTCCTATCGGAGGACAATCTCCAGCTGGCATGTCTCACCACCCGAAGCAGTGAGTAACAGACATCCCCGTACTTAGCCAAACTTCCTTCTTCGGTGCCGATGGTATATTGGTCTTCAGTGCCGATGGTATATTGGACTTTCTGTGCCGAGCTGGCCTTGGGCTTTTTGCTAAAATACTGGGTTACTTGAACTCATTTATTAATATCAAATGTGGGGCGTGAGCCCAAAAGGAATGCAAGCATAAAATTTAATGTCAAGAGAGAGTATACTATTGGTAATACCGACGGAGGTTTTCGGCGTTCCACGTCCGTGGGAGTGGCTTTCCATCCAGCCCTTCAATTTTGTATGCTCCATGATGGAGGGCCTTAGCAACTCGATAGGGTCCCTCCCAGTTTGGTGCTAACTTGCCTCCCTCCGTGGGTTTTGAAACTTTAGCTCGCCGAAGAACTAGGTCCCCCGACAAAAAGGTCTTAGGGCAGACACGGGCGTTGTAATACCTGGCCGTCTGCTATCGGTAGGCTACCATCTGGAGTCGTGCTCGGTCTTGTACCTTCTCCATGAGGTCAAGGTTGGTCCGCAACTGGTTTGGGTTGTCTTCCTCGCTATATGCCTCCACTCTAGGGCTTGGAGAGCCGATCTCCATGGGAATGATGGCTTCAGACCCGAAGACGAGGCTGAAGGGAGTCTCTCCAGTGGAGGCTCGCGACGTCGTGTGGTAAGCCCACAACACATTAGGGAGCTCCTCCACCCATCATCCTTTGCAATCATCCACTCGGGCTCTAAGTCCTTGGAGAATGATGCGGTTGGTCACCTCGGCCGCTCCGTTGGTCTGAGGATGCCCTACCAAAGTGAACCGCTGATGAATGCCCAGCACGGTATAGAATCCTCGAAAGGGGTGTTGTCGAACTGCTGACCATTATCGGTGACCAGGGTATGCGATAGCTCGAACCGACATATTATGGACTTCTAGAAGAAGGACCTCACCTTGTCCTCGGTGATCTTGGCGAGTGCCTTAGCCTCGATCCATTTGGTGAAGTGGTCAATGGCCACCAACAGGAACTTACGCTGACATAAGGCTAAAGGGAACGACCGCAAGATGTCCATGCCCCACTAGGCGAAAGGCCAAGGTGCCGCCAGGGGGTCAGCTGGGATGTCGGCTGCTGCTAGATGTTGGCGTGGCATTGGCAGCTATCGCACTTCTTAACAAGCTCGACCGCATCCTCCCTCATGGTCAGCCAGTAGTACCCCTGTCGCAGGGCCTTGTATGCTAGGGCTCTGCCCCCCATATGACTTCCGCAGATGCCTTTATGGATTTCTCGTAGGATGTAATTAGCTTCCATGGGACTGACACACTTGAGGATAGGGTATGAGAATGACCTTTGATAAAGCTTTCCAGCCATTAGCAAGAACTTCGGGGCCCGCCGCCTGAGTAGTCTTGCCTCGGTCGGGTCTTCAGGGAGGGCGCCATCGGTTAGGTACCGCACATAAGCATCCATCCAAGAGGGCTCCTGCTCGATCGACAGGGCCTCCTTCGCTGCTTCAATGCTCGGGACTTGCAGGTGCTCCACGCATGTCCTTCCTAAGGTCTCGTCGGTCGAAGTGGCCAAGTGGGATAGCGCATCAGCCCTGGCATTCTCCACCCGAGGAATGTAGCTGACGCGGAAGTAAAGGAATTGAGAGGCCTGGGATTTTACCTCGCTCAGGTACCGGGACATAGTCGGGTCTCTAGCCTCGTACTCCCCAGCAACCTACCCAGAGACAAGCTGAGAGTTCGTGAAGGCCCTCAGACGCCTCGCATCGAGCTCCTTAGCTAGCTTCATCCCCGCTAGTAAGGCTTCATACTCCGCTTGATTATTGGTGGCTAGAAAAAGGAATCGGAGGGTATACTCCACCACCTCCCCCTCGGGGATTGTAAGAATGAGTCCAGCCCCGCTCCCCTAGGAATTCGATGCTCCATCAACATGAAGAATCTAGTCCTCCTCTCCCGCTTCAGCCGTGGGGGGCTCCACGTGCACCTCCGGGCATGACTCGTCTAGATGCTCCTCGGCCTAGGTGCACTCGATCAAAAAATCGGCCAACACCTGGGACTTCATTGCAGATCTCGGCCAAATGGACAAGTCAAACTGTTCCAACTTGATGGCCCACTTGGCCAATCAACCGTAGGTGTCAGGACGGGACAGGATGGTCCAAAAGGGTTGGTCCGTGAGCACCACGATCAGATGATCTTGGAAGTATGGTCGTAAGCGCTGAGCGGAGACGATCAAGGTAAAGATAATTTTCTCAGTCCGAGAGTACCTGGTCTGAGCATCATGGAGTACCATGCTAGTGTAGTAGACTGGCTTCTGCGCTCCATTGGCATCCATGCGGACGAGCATGGAACTGACGGCCTCGCGGGAGGCTGCGAGATATAGAAAGAGCTCCTCCCCACTTCTTGGCTTGGACAGCAGTGGGGGAGTGGATAAAAATTTCTTCAGCTCCTCGAAGGCCTCCTGGCATTCCTTCATCCACTCGAAGCTGTTGACCTTGCACAATGCCTTGAAGAAAGGTAGACACCTTTCTGCTGACTTGGACAAGAAACGGCTCAAAGCTACTATTCTCTCGGTCAGGCGCTGCACCTCCTTTTTGTTAGCCAGGGGCCTCTTGTCCAGAATGGCTCAGATCTTGTTGGTGTTGGCTTTGATTCCTCGTTGAGTCACCATGAAGCCTAAAAACTTGCTTGCTGTAACCTCGAAGGCACACTTGCGAGGGTTCAGCCTCATCTGATATCGGCGGAGGTTGCCGAAGGTCTCCGCTAGGTTGGCTACATGGTCGGCAGCACGGATGCTCTTGGTCAGCATGTCATCCATGTACACCTTCATATTACGCCTGATCTGGTCCTCAAAGACCTTGTTCATTAACCTATGGTAGGTGGCCCCCGCATTCCTCAACCCAAATGGCATCACCTTGTAGCAGTATATCCCCTTCTCGGTTACAAAGGAGGTCCTCTTCATCAGCTGGGTCCATCCTGATTTGGTTGTATCCAAGAATGCATCCATGAAGCTGAGGATCTCATGGCCGGATGTAGCGTCCACCAACTGATCGATCCGGGGCAGCAGAAAGCTATCCTTGGGGCATGCTTTATTAAGGTCGATGAAGTCCACGCATATCCTCCAACTCCCAATGGCCTTGCGAACCATCACGACGTTTGCTAGCCAGTCGGGATAGTGCACCTCGCGAATGTGACCGGCCGTCACCAACTTGTGTACCTCCTCGTCTATGGCCTTTCGTCTGTTGGGGGCGAAGCTCCTCTTCTTCTGCGGATGGATCGAAACTCCGGCTTGATGTTGAGCTGGTGGATAATCACCTCCTCCGAAATGCTTGGTATGTCGGACACCGACCAGGCGAAGATATCTGCGTTGGCACGCAGGAAAGCAAGGAGCTGGTTGCGGGCTTCCTCCAGAAGCAGGGCCCCAACTTGGATGGTCTGCATCAGGTCCTCCCCCAGGAGGAAGGCTAGCAGATGCTTGGCCATCTCCCCTCTCCTCTCCGAGTCCTGGGGGTCTAGCGCTTCTAGTGCAGGTGCAGATACCGCCCCCTATGGACTGGGGGTCATGTGGTAGCAAAGTGGTGGTGGGTTCTGCTCCCCCCGCATCTTCCCAACCCCCTCGCTGGTAGAAAACCTTACCAGGAGCCTTTTGGTGGAGATAATGACATCCAGGAGGTTAAGCCCGGGCCTCCCAAGTATGGCATTGTAGGCAAGAGGCACCCGGACCACAAGGAAGCTCATGAAAACTGTGCTTTGATGTGGGGATGTACCGACCATGACAGGGAGAGTGATCTCCCTCTCGACCCTTACGGAGTCTCCGGTGAAACCCATCAAGGGCATGGCGATGGGCCGAAGTGAATCGGGAGATAGGTTCATACGAACAAAGGCGTCATAAGCCAACAAATCCACTGAGCTTCCACTGTCAACCAGAATTCTTTTATAGAATGCTTAGCGATCGTCATGGACACGACGACGCTATCATCATTCTTGTTAACCACCCCCTCTAGGTCCCTTTTAGAAAAAGGGATTACAGAATCTGACTCTCCCTTCCCCCTCGGCCTCTTGGGCGGGCCGCCTATCCCCCAGAAAATTATAGCCACCGTCTTCTCGGTCGGAGCATTGTCGATTATCAGCGACGGAGGCGCTGACGGGCCAGGAGCACTCGGGTTGTTCCTCTGAATGAACTTCCCCAGGTGGCCCCGCTGGATGAGGTCCTCTATCACCTTCTTCAGTTGGCGACAGTTGTCGATGTCGTGGCCATGGTTCCGATGATAGCATCAGTACAGGTTCTTGTTACGGGGGGTCTTCGGGTTTAGCAGAGGAGGGCATGGCAGGTACGACTCACCCTCGATCTCAAGCAAGATATGAGAGATGGGAGCAAGCAGAGGGGTGAATGGGCCATCCCTTGGCACGGGAGCCCGAGGACGGTTGTCTAGTCGGCGGGGAGGCTTGGGCCTCCTGGGACAAACTTTAGCAGGCTCTGGACGGGTCGGCTTCTTAGTGGTGCTCCCATTAGCCTCGCACCGGAAGGAGTCGGCCTCATCGGTGCGAAAGTACTTTTGGGCCTGGCTCAAGAGCTCGGCGTAGGAGTCGGGCAGCTTCTTGTCAAGAGAATATGCAAAGCAGAAGGGATGGAGCCCCCACTTCAAGGCCAAACTGGCCACAGAGTCCTCGAGGTTATAGACCTCTAGGGCCGCCTCTTTGAATCGAGCGACGTAGTCCCGCAGGGACTCACCACCCTTCTACTGGACGGAGAAAAGACTGTCAGCCACTCTTGAATCTTTCAGCATGCCTTAAAATGGGCTAGGAAGGCCCTCTCCAGCTAGCAAAAGGAGTTGATACTCCATGGCGGCAAGCGGGAGTACCAGGCTCGGGCAGCCTTCCTCAAGGTAGCAGGGAAGGCGATGCAGAGAAGTGAGTCGGTGGCCCCCTGGACTTGCATGAGGACCTTGTAGCTTTTCAGGTGGTCAAGGGGATTAGTGTCCTGTCATACGGGTCTAGCTGAGGAAGTTGGAACTAGGTTGATATCGGTTCCTCCATGATGCGGTGGGATAGCGGTGGCTGGCTGTCATAGTCTACCTCTGGTGGGTTGGTAATCCAGTGACTAAGCTCCTCCAGTCGCTGGTTGTACTCGTCGAGCCAGCGCTCAGCCCGCGGGCTATTCGGCCATCGAAGGACCCCTCCCTCGAGGATTCCGAGGAGGAGGAAAAATGGCAGCGATGCTGATGGGCTCCCTCCCGTGTCGCCACCTAGGAGATGTACTGCATGGTGAGAGGAAGACCAGAGCCTCTTGGATGCCTCTCGGCGGTGAGGCCTGGGTGAAGTATGGCGGTGGCAAGCTTCTCGGGTGGGAGGCCTCCCCTGAGAAGAATGTTGGCTAGGTTGGACCACTCCTGGAACTGATGGGAGTGGCTCTAGCTGCTGCGAGGCCGTCGGTTGCTGCTGCAGGACTTGAACCGCCGCCACCAGGGACTGAACTTGCATGGTGAGGGCGGCAAGCCGATCTTCTTGAAGCTATTGCGGTGGTGGTGCAGGGACGTCGGCTAGGGGAGCGGAGGGGCCGATCGCCAGCGGATCAGCCCCCTGACGCTGCCCCCCAGCATGACTGGTAGAGACCTCTTGCGCACGGGTCATTACCATTGCTTGAGAGCTTGGGGAAAGAGAAGTCACCACTGATAGGTTCGAAGCTTTTCTCTTTGTCCCCCTACCTGGCACGCTAATCTGTTGACACCAAGTCACCCTCCTTGAACGCCAGGGAAACAGAGATCTTCCTCGGCGGGCTCCTGCAAGAAAATCCCTGGAGATCGAATGCTCCGGTGGGGACCCCCGACGCTCAAGTCAATGACTCGGGAATAGACAAGAGTTAACTAGCAAAAGTGAGCTAGAGAACTAGAGTTCAGGATCCTTCCCTCGTTGTATGTGTGGGCCTTATACCTGTTCGACGGTCTCCCTTTTCTCGTTTCCAGAAGGTTGCTAACTTCGAGGTGCCTTTGTCCACTAATGGAGGACGAAAGCAAGGCTAACAGTGACGGATCGCAACCGCCTGTTAGAGGTGTCCTACCTCACCTATCACCTGCCGAGTGCGGCGCTACAGGTGGCAGGCCAATATGGTTATGTCTAGCATGCGCCGTTATGGGGTATGGCCACGCGCTATTACAGGCAAGTGGTGGATCACGTGGCCGCTGTAGGCGGTTGTGGGCCACGTGGGCGTGTCAGGTAGCTCGAGGCAATGGGCTGCTAGTTCCGGTGGCCAGACCGAGACGGAAGCTCGAGGCCGAGGCCAAGGCTAGCGCTCGAGGCTGAGGCCGGGGCTGACGCTCGAGGCCGAGGCTGGCGCTCGAGGCCAAGGCCGGGGCTGACGCTCGGGGCCGAGGCCGAGGCTCGAGGCCGAGGGGAAACCTCGAAGGCCTCGGGGCCGAAGGGGCCTCGGGGGCCGAGGCCATCCCATGGGGCCGAGGTTGGGCTTCGNTACGACACTGCAATTTTAAACTTAGTTATAAAATTAAGACACTCGTTCAAGAAGCAAAAAAAATTACGACATCCTAGTTTTAAACGTACGACATCCTAGTTTTAAACTTACGACACCCTATTTTTAAACTATCTGTATACAAATTCCAAAAAAAATCTATCTGACGTGTATTAATACCCGTTCAACTTTTTTTGAAATTTGTGTATAGACACCTCTTCTAAATGGGTATCTTAAGTTTGAAAGGGTGTCGTAAGTTTAAAACTAGGATATTGTAAGTTTTTTTTTGCTTACTTAATGGTGTCTTAATTTTATAACTACGGTGTCATAAGGGTGTTGTAAGTTTTTTTGTTGGTGTCTTAATTTTGACGTGACATATTGTTTAGCTTTTTTTTTTTTGAAATTTATGTATAGACGAGTGAGTGTCGTGATTTTATAACTACATCGTAAGTTTAAAACTAGAGTATCGTAAGTTTTTTTTGCTATTTAATGGGTGTCTTAGTTTAAGAAACTAGAGTGTCGTCAGTTTTTTTTGCTTTTTTAATGTGTATCTTAATTTTGAGATCACGTGCATTCATACTCGTTCAGCTTTTTTTTTGGAATATGTACTTACACATTTTCTGAAGGATGTCGTAAGTTTATAACTACTAAGTTTATAACTGGGGTGTCATAATTTTTTTTTTATTTTCTAAACGGGTGTCTTAATTTTATAACTATTGTGTCGTAAGCTTAAAACTAAGATGTTGTAAATTTTTTCTGCGGATGTCGTAAAGCTGTCTTAACATTTTTTAATGGGTGTCGTACGTATAAGGACCAATAAAAAGGAACGGTGCAACCCACGTAGGACTTGCTGCACCGAAGGCGGTGTACAAAGTCTTTTCCATTTAAAATGACAGATAAGCCATATATTAAGACAAGACCGTTGATTTCTGAATCAATTGCAACAAAAAAATTTTTGGATAGCCATCAAGAGAGAGAAGAGGACAACCACTTGGTTTTCTCTAAGAGAGAAAAGAATCCCCAAAAAAGAGGACTTTTAGGAAAAAAAAAAAACTTGGGGCACAAGTTAGAAAGAGAAAGAGGAATGTTTAGATAGAAAAAGAGGCTTTCCAAGATTTATGCCTCTTCTTTTTTTAGAAAGAGAAAGTCACCATGAGAGAAAAAACCATCCGTCCCCTAAGGATCATGTCTTTCCCTTTCTAGAGAGAGAAAATATCACACGTTAGGAGAGAAGGAATGATGCCTAGAAAGAGAAAACATCCTAAAGAGAGAGAAAATGTCCTAAGGAGAGAGCCGCGCATGGGGAAAGAGAGAGGCGATGCTCTAGGTTTCTCATGCCTCTAAAGAGAAAATGGGCAATGACTAGGGTAAGAAAAGAGGGCGAAAACCTATTTTTTGGAAGAAAAAAAATCTCTGTATTTCTTACATAAACCCTAATGTCTAGAGTTTAAATATATGACCAAGTTGGATTGATCCTGACTCAGAAAAACTCTCACGGCTAACCCAATAAGATTAAGTTAACTCCAAGCCCATGTAAACCCACGCTTGACTCAATCTCAAAAACCTTAGATTCATACCCAGCCCAATTCAAGTTAGTCCTCTCAAAGCTTATGGCCTAACATAAACATAGAGATAACCTAGAACACAAAACAACTCTAGAATCCTCAATGATGCTTCATGAAGTATGGATCTTGGCCTTTCCATGTTATCATGAGCCTTGGGAGTACCACATCAGGTTCAACGCCATACAATTCCATTATGAGATGGGGAACACATAAGGTAAAATCCATACAAGAATAAATGGCTTTCGATCCCGTTCTCTAGGCTCCCTCTGCCTCTTTTACCACCTCTCTTCAGCAAGGTAGTACTTAGCTCCTTCTATTCTATTTCTGCTCCTAGTTTTTGTTCTTGCAATGACTCAGCCGATTCAGCTGAACCAGCTTTAAAAACCCATTAACTTTAATCCAGATCCATTTAAATGATCCAAACCAAGATGGTCATATTGCTTAATTAGTTAACCAATCAAATCATCTTTAGTTCCTTTCCACCAACTTTCCTCTACTGGCAATAGATCTCATCCTTTAACCCATTGGTTTTGCAATGATGGCATTGGATCAAAAGGGGTTTTGGAGATCATTTTCTATAAATTAATAGTTGAGAGCCGAATCAGCAAACCCAAACTTTTTTTCTTTTTCTTCTTCTCTCTCTCTCTTGATCTTGGTAGTAAAGAGGTTCTGCCGGAGTCTGGGATGACGCCGGCGGCAAGATAAAAGCCTAGATTAAAATGCACCCGAATCCTCTATTTCAAAAACTGATCACCTGTTCCTTTTAAATCTAGGATAATCCGGTTGCTAGGAGTTTCTTTAGAAACCCGGGCTATCTTCTTTGGATTCCGGTGACATGGTGGGTGCGTCTGTTAAGAGGCAGAAGACGAATGGTTTTTTTAAACCAAAAAACCGGTCTAGTAATGAGCCACTCGGTTCATTTTGTTTAAGCCAACCTGTAAGATTAGTTGTTCGACTAAATGGGCGTGGCCGATCATTCTGGCATCTGGCGCTGGTTGTCAGGTGACAACTGTCCTTTTATCCTTTCTCAACTTTTGTATTCTGATAGTTTTGATTTATGTTATCCTAGACTGGTGTGATCATCCGACTGTACCAAAAAAAATGGGCATGTTGGATCAATTTAGCCAAGGAAATTGGAAATCAAGGATTAAATTGACTCGAATGACTCAGGTATTGAATCCAAGTTCTGATTCAATAATGAATCAGTTGATCAATTAAAAATCTGGTTCATATATAACAAGTAATTTGAACCAGCGTTCGAAACAAGATAAGCTTTAGTGAACTAGAATCTAAATATATTTAACTATCAGAAACAGGAAACAAAACTTTAGAAATTATGACATTAGGATTAGTATAACTTGTATTAGATACAAGCTTGGTTCAAATATATAGCAGTGAACCAGGAGAGAATTAAACACTAAGGTTGCTTTAACAGTTCTTGGAATTAGTTTAAACAGTGAATCGGAGTTATAACTAAGGTTAATTAATGAAGGGTTAAATTTAATTGGTATTATATCTGAGTTAATTAGAACTTAGATAAAGAACTTGAGCTTGGTTAATGGTGTTATTGGTTTAATTAAGAAACAAATTGTTTAATTAAATTAATAAAGAATTCCTTTTATAACTTGAACATTGGAGGGCCCTCATTGAAAAACATCTGGCCCCTCCATGCTCTCCTTTGTTATTGCAAGCCATATCAAAAATTTCTTAACCTTGATTGCTAGCTTGCCATCAAATGCTTTTGTTCCTTAATCATCATCATCTACCCTATCTCTGCCCTAAAGGTCCATCACTACCTTTCGAGCATCATCAAATTGGTGTCATCTATGGAAACTAAAGGAAAAGCGATGCTGCTCAAGTTTGGCAAAAGGGCTCCTACTCGTAACAAAGGCACCACTTCGATTGGCTCAAGGACTAGAACCCAAGGTTGTCAATTTATTTCGGATTATGTTTCGATTTAGCTTATGAAACCAAATATTTTGTATCGGACCGTTTCGGTGCTTCGTTTCGGAATATATATATAATAAAAAATTTATTCATAATTTATATTCTTTATAAATAATAATAACAACATAAAATAAAGAGTTTAAGTTTTTAAGAGTTTGAAATATATATATATAATGAAAAATTTATTCATAATTCATATTCTTCATAAATAATAATAACAATATAAAATAAAGAGTTTGAGTTTTAAGAGATGCGACCATGGAGATAGGGTAACTAGAATTTTTTTTTTATTATTATATATATATTTTAAAAATGGGGATATAGTAACTATTTTTTTTTGATATATATATATATATATATTAAAATGGTTCTGAAAGGTTTAATAATTATAAATTGGTCTCCAAAACATATTTTACCGAAATGGTCGAAATACCAAAACGGTCAAAAACGACGCCGAAACACACCGAAACGGCCAAAAATCTTTCGAAACGAAACGTAGTACTTATCTTTTTGGATAAGCTATCGAAACGAAACGTCTCGATCGAAACGATCGAAACGGAATGAAATTGACAACTTTGCTAGAACCCCTTTCCGTCTTCTATAGAGATGGAAACTACTATGCAGTTTGCTTAATTGTGGCAACAAGTCAAAGCACTTATCATGGTGGTTCAAATCCTTATCCTCTAGCTGTTATAATAAGTTAAATCGACACTGCTTGTAGTCAATGCGCTACAGTGGGGGCCCCTTAGAGGTTGACCTCATGAAAACCTTAGGATGGAGAATCCACAATGAGAAGGTGTATATAGCAAACTATAGATGGTGGAGTCTTCGATCCTTTCTAGAAGAACATGACTAAAAGATCCTTGCCTAAGGTCATAGTTCGAAGCAATTAGTGCTGAGCACCTCCACATTATGATAAGAAAAGTTTGAAGGAAATCCGATCTCTTTGGATGACCTCGAATTGGAGGTCAACTTTTGTTCATAGAGGAAATCATGAGGGATTTCGTACCATTTAAGTTTAAGATGCCACAAGTGGAGTAGCATAACGGCTTGAGTGACCTTAAAAACCACTTTGAGATTTATAAAACCTTCATTATGATCCAAGAGGTGTCATATGCCATCATGTGCCGAATGTTCTCACCACATTAAGGAAGGTGCCCTGAGTTTGTTTCATGGACCTCAAACCAAGATCTATTGCCTCCTTCAAGGAGCTCAAGAGGTAGTTTCTCGATCACTTCATTTGCAGCATCAAGCATGAAATAGCAACATGATTCTGATTTTATTAAAGTAGCATATGGATGAGTCATTGCAGACTATATTTAAGTATTTTAATGATGAAACGCTTGAAGTCAGTGACCTTCAATAGTCCATAGTCATTACTACCTTCATACATAGGTTGCTGGATTTTCTTACCTCAATATAATATAGTATTTCATCGCTAATATTACATATAATATTTTCATTGCTAAATAATACAAAAAATGTAGGAGGACAAATAATATAACATATTTTCATTGCTAATATTAGGCTTAATAATAGTTTCAGATAATTAGGTGGAATTTAGAGAATGATAATAATATTTAAAAAAAATCTTAAAAAATATTGTAATTTATGTATAAATAATAAATAAATGAATAGAAAAGTTAGGTCATTTAACTTAAAATCCAGTTTTATAGTCACTACAAAAACATCACAATGAACTCTCTGCATATAAGTGATGCAATGGTTAATGATCCTTTTGACGTAATGAGTTTATGCTCTTTTATGTATGTGTATGTATTGGAAGGCAAATTAAAGCTTTTATCCTTATTTGATAATCAATCCTCACCTGATTATAAGCAACCAAAAGCAAATTGCCTCTCTGCACGTAAGTGATGCAATGGTTCATGATCCCTGACGGTAATGAGTTCATATATGCTCTTTTGTGCATGTACGTAGAAAGCAAATTAAGAGCCTGTATCAAGAGCTCACTGGAACCATGAGAGTCAACAACCCAGCCCCGAACCCAAAGCCATTCTGATCTTTTTCATGCTGGATTGGGGTGAGATCATGAGACCCCAGTTCGTCAGGCATTTCAGGTTGGCCTGATCCGTTGATATAAGTACGAGTCAAAGCTCTTGGATGTCAATGTTGATGTTAAACCTACCTACTTGTGTTAAGGAGGATACGTGCTGGATCATTTTCAACAAGAGTGTATACAATAGATAGATACATAATAATTCATACCGATCGTGCTTAGCATGAACGAGAGGCAATTTATGGCCAAACCACAGTAGACTGTGATGATGTGCCCTTAAACATGATGAAGTGCTAGATCAGGTCCTACTGCATAAAATTGAGCTGACCAGCACCTTCTATGTGTAGAGTCTGGTGTAGTACTTTAAAGTTCAGATCCTAGGATGAAGGTTTATAGGTTTCATAGGTTTAAGGCCGAGATTGTTGGGTCTTGAGAGGCTAATCTATCATTGGACTGGGTTTGGACCCAAGGTATGGGCCGGTCCAAGAGAGTTTTTAGGGTTTCTTATCTATATAATAAGGCACCAGTTCATGTGTGGTGCTAGTTTTATTTTGGTGGCCGTCATGGGGACGAGTTTGATATAGTCCTGCAACGATGATGATTATAGATGAATAAAAAATCTCTTTTCTCTCAAGAACAAGCTATCCCTCTCCTTTCCTCTTTTATACGCGTCTTCCTCTCTTTCTCACACATAGATGCCTTAGATTTCTATGGTTTTATTGCTGCCATCTTTGTCCTAGCCATCTTCTTGGAACCGCCTCTCTCAAGGAAGGAGAAGGAAGAAACCCTAGCAGCACCTTCTCCTTGGATAGCGTCTCTTAATTTTTTGGATCAGATCTGAAGGTTCACGTGAGGAAGAAGAGAGGCCACGATCCTCTCTTACAATCTTGAGGCGCAATAAACCAAAGAAAATCCTAATTGCTAATCAATCCAAGAAGATTATCAAGATCAAGATCCAAAATTCTACTGTAGAAATTCAACAGGGATATCATCTCGCTTCCGCATCTTCACATGACCTGAGGCTGCTCAAATGCGTGCTATGCTCAAAGGGTAGAAAGAGAATGAACCACTCTTCACTATGTTGAAAAATTCTAGCCAGTGTTCTATGTAAACCAAACTACCACACCAACCCCTTGCCCTGGTACCAAACCAGGTTGTGCCCCCCATGCAGCGATTACCCCAGGATGACAATTATCGATGGGGATATAACGCCAGCAAGCAAGCATTCCCTCCGGATACATTACAGTTGCATGAAAGTAATCGACTTGATATTATATCCGAAGGAAACTGCAATAGATTTCCAGAAACCTTATTTGTGCTCTATCATGTGAAGTGCCAGCAAGCAGCAGGATAAAACAGGCTTGTTCAGGATAAAACACCAATAATCATGACCACTGAAGCCAACATCTTATCTGTTTTGCCCTGGTTATGGTCAACTGGCAATCAGTCTAGGTGCTTATTTTTGGCTGTGTTGGAGTGGAATTGACCTTTAAGAGGCTCCTTTGTTTTTCTTATGGTCCTGTATTAATTGGCCTTTTTTCCTCTCTGATTCGCTGTTCGTCGTCCATTATGATTCTAGCAATGACATCAAAATTGAAAGTAGTACATGTTTTTGATCTAGCGGAAGCATCAAACATTATATTCCTTATGTTTTGATATACATAAAAAGAAATAAAAAAAACAAGGTTGAGCCTTATCAGGTTTAATTTATTTAAAACAACTCGATCTATTGCCACAGCAAACCAAACAGATCAGCAGCAGCTGTGGTGAGCCAAGTATATATGCATCACTGTCCTCTATAATGTGCTTACTTACTTTCGAGTAACGTGTGTTGAATCAAGATTGAAGCTTTCGAGGTCGATACAAGGCAACAGTCCTGTTGTTAATCTGCTGCACAGGCCTTGCATTCATCTCCATGTCCTGCAAGATAGCAGGATAGCGGGTGGTCAAAATGAGAACACCACAAACAATTCAATAATAGGTTTTCCTTAAAAAACAAAACACAGATCTTGAGTTTTTGATGTAAACCGAGTAGGCTAGCAATTGATCTACAATTCTAACAATATGTACCACCATCAACGACAAGTGTTTGGAAACAAGTTTCATCAAGAAACTGGCTCCATCAGAAGAATTTTCAATAAAATGAAGATTCCCATCTCGTATAACTGCCATTTGATGTTACATATTGGAGGAATATCACATACAGTACATATATATATATATATTCCTTGCCTGCTACACGCATTCATTATTTCTATGGAGCAAGACCATGGTAACTCCGAAAAATCACTCATCCAGATTGCATCATTCACTTTACTTCATCATGAACACACTTCTCAATGCCAATTCAAGGGGAGCTATGACAATACAACACAAGCATGGTTCCAATATGATTCATGGAATCATGCACTTAGTTTTATGCATACTTGCACACAAGCAAGGGACTAAAAATCAAATTAATGGCTATCAAAACAAAAGTGCCAGGGATCAAGTGTTTGGTTGATTGTTCCTGATTGTTAAATGGCAGTGAAACCATGGCCTGGGAATCGATTCACACAAGACTTTTCAGCAACTAATAACAGATCTAGAGATGATATGAGAATGAAAAGCTTAGATTACTCAGTTCTTTGTAAAGGTTTGATATGAAGACCAAAGATATGGATGGGCTTCAGAGACTACTCACATCATGGACGGCTTCTCTCAACAAGTTCACCTGCTCCTTCGAAACCGTTCGCACCTAGAAACGTCGATTACCAGTACGTGAGTGCAAACCATAGATAAAGCTTTTAATCTCAACAAAGTTATTGAAGATATAGTAGGAGACAGTGCCAACCTTTCTAATGATGGTCCACACGACTCCTTCAGTGCAAGGAGGAGTGGTCAGGGAGCCCATGTATCTATAATACTTTCTACTCCCCTTTCTTACCTCCCTTGGATCCACCAAGCCCAATTTCTCCTCCTCGGATTCCGCCATGTCTTCCATTTTCTTGATGTAGCCCTCCATCTAGATTACAAGCATCACAGTTTAATGTCAGAACTTCCTCTGTCAAAGCTCAAATCACACAAGTAAAGCACCTGGAGCTCTGGCACTAACCTTGGCAAGGAATGGATCAGGCCGGCCAATTGTGTACAAAATACCGACCACGGCATCTTATTGTCAGCACTTTGATGAACCATGTGCAACTCAAGCGAGTATCTACAATTGCATCACAAAATCGCGTAAGCTTTTCTGATCAATATGCCTAGCTTAATTAGTACATACGTTTTCTAAGCAAGTGTAGGGAAGATTGGAATAGGCTGTACCTGCGCCCGTTGATGGTATGCTCTGATGGTGAGTGCCAATGCACTTGCTTGAGAAGGTATTTGGTTCATTTATCCATATCCCTCCTGTCTCATTTTCCCATTCGATCTGACAACAAAGCATCCATCCTCCATTAGATCATGGCAATAAGCGGGCTCGTAATATTATAAGCGTATTATTGCACTGTACTCTTAGATCACAACAACAAAAATTATGCCTAGTGCTCAAATGTTTTGCACCAATAATTTCATCAAGTTTTATGCAAGACATCATACTAATCCAAGAGGTCGTAACATAACAAATCGTGCCTAATTTTTGTGCAAATAGTCTCATTCCAAACACTGGATGCATGTCCCGAGATTGATTGGCACTTACCATGATGTCGTGGCCGCGATTCTTCATGACAGCATTGGAAGGGCGATAGGAGCTGCGTAGCTGAGCCAAGTGGTGAAGCAGCTGCACCCTTTTGTCGGACAAATCGATCGGGGACTGGAACTCGCCCGTCCCACAGACGGACCAATCTTTGTGAAGCTCACCCCAGTGCTCGGGCCCCGTCTCGCTCCCACTCTCATATCTGAACTCCTTCTCTTCCTCTTCATGACAGTTGTAGGGGAAAAGTTAGCACATGAAAGCAATGGGAGTTCATTACATTCGGATGCCATTTGCTTACCAACTTCTTGAGATGTCACAGGGCTTGCGTTGAAGAAGAAGAAGAATAAGGTGGCGAGGAAGAGGGAGCTGAGGAGAAGAAAGCTTTGAGGCTTCATCGATCGATCTCGTACTGAATGAAAGCAGAATGGTTCCGCCCAAATGGAAGGACGAGAGTTTGAAATGGGGAGAGGAAAGAGTGGTGGAATCCAAGGAGAGCAATTCTTTCTTCAGATACTGGAAAGGGAAAGGGAAAGGAAAGGGGAAAGCCAAAGCCAAAGCCAAAGCCTCTGCCGTCTCGGCCGGGAGAGGCTCATATATGTTCCTCTCGAGTCTAGATTGAGTTAGGAAAACGGCAAAAAGAGGAAGGCAAATTAAATAAGACCTTAGTTTCTTAGCGCCCATGGTCTAAAGAGCGACTCACTATTTTAATCGAAAGTTGGTGGAGAATCAAATACGGACAACACTACGCAACGTATAAAATTGTATAAAATTATAAATAGGCTGGTAGGTAGTGAGATTGTTTGGTGCATGACGACAGACCAATTTGGACGAGGTCAGGCATGGCAATCGACTGAGTCCGACTTGGGATACGTGACGTGCAACATGGCTGGCATGCAAAACGGACAGGTGTTGGCACCCAAAAATTGCATGCTTCTTCCATTGGAATTAAGAAAATTAGATTATAATTCTAGCAATATCTTGATGCTATCTGGGTTCAGTGAGATTAGCTTTAAGGTAGTAGTTGAGTGTCTTATTCTAATTGAAATATAGCGTTGTTCCATGCTATTCTTTCAAATAGATTAAAAAAATAATAAATTTTTAAAAATTGATATTTTGATCAAATATTTTTATTTTAAAATTTATATTTCATACTCCCCAATGAAATAGCTCTATTCCCATTTATCGTATTCCAAGGACAGTAGCTGAAAAAAAAAAAAAAACTATTACTTTCTATCAAAAAATTCATGATATTAATTATAAAGAAGGAAAAAATGTAGTCTTGGCTAACAATATATGTGCATAACAATATCTACCACAAAATAGTAATGATATAATTCACTTTTCTTGTACTAATATATGTACATAATATGCAAACTTTTAATAGATCATAATAATAAATTAATTAATAAAAAAAATTATTTAAGTAATTATATTAATAAATAATTAATAATTCATTTTTTTCTTATCATTTGTTCAGAAGTATTTTTGAGATTTCTAAAAGAAATTTTATCTATTCCTAATAGAATACAGGCATGTCATCTAAATACCATTTAGAATAACATTGCATTAATTGCACTGAATAAGGTGGAATATCATATTTAAAAGCCAAATAGAAATCTGGAATAACAAGAAGAATAAGTTATTTTCGAGAAATTTATTTCTATCCCTGCAATAAATTTTTTAATATTCAAACACTACTTAAAAGGAATACAAAGATTGTTATTGCATAAGTGTATCAATCTTACGGGCAGATGTGATTCATGGTCACCTTTTTTTTTTCCCCTCAAAACCAAATCAGTATATAAGAAGAATTCACCAGGTCAATACCAAACTCAGCGAGCGTTGAGGGAAAACTTCAACTCATGAACCAATGTTATAAAAAACGAGCTTAATTTTAAAATTAAAACCGTAAGACATGATGTAAGTAGTGGATAAAAAATATATATATATCGGACCGATTTTGATGTTTCTGCTTACTAGGGCCACAAGTAAATTAATAAATTCAATCCTAAATCTTTTTTAATTAACCTTGAATATCACGTGATAAATTTATTTGTTTTAATATACCGTTGACATAGTATATGAAAATAATTCGAATATAATACATTTATAATGCTAAAATAAGAATTTCAGATAATTGGTTGGGATCTAGAGAGTCAATAGTAATATTTTAAAATTTTATTATTTTTTATGAAAATTTAAATAGAACTAATATATAAGTAAATAGCAAAATTTAGTCTGTCTCACTTTTAAAATCCAGTTTTGTGATCACTAATAAAAAATCACAAGCACCAGTGCTTCTTAGTCATGCAGCGGTTCATGATCCAAGACCTAACGAGCTTATGCTAGAATTTATTAAAAATAATATTTTAAAAAATTAATGAAGAAATTACAAAATATAGAGGCCAATATAATCCCTTCGCTTCTCATAATATACAAGTATACAACAATTAGGAAGTTTTTTTTTTTAAACAATAATTTAGGATCTCACCATAATTGTGAGCTTGGAAGGTATGATTTGAACTTCTTCATCCTGTATATATAAGTACTTATGATTTTCGAATATTAAGCCAATGCAGGACTCTCACATATACTCTCTCGTCTAGGTTTTGAAGCATTTACATCAAACTAAGAGTTTATATCAAACTTTAATTTAATCAAATCAAAACATAAACACATAAAACTCGTATATACAGTGTTTTCTAGGCCATATGATTAAGAGCTAAATGTACTGTAATAATATTTGTAACAATTAGACCTCACCCAAAATAACAAACTACAAATGTCTTTTTTGGGCTTCTTAATTATATATATAATTATTCAGGATCTTTGCAATATATATATTCAATGTGGGACTTAACTTTCGCCGATATATACTTTCACAATATTTATTGACTTATTTAATCAAATTAGAATGAGATTTGCATGAAATATTCAATTGAAAGGCATGTGGCATAGAGAAGTAATATTTGTTGAAAATTAGATTCGAATCTTTGGTGAAGACCATCATCATAAAACCCAAGAATCATTCATGTTAAATCATCAAGAATCCATAATCGATAAACGAAAGCGTACCTAAATTCATATTGCTTGATTGCTCTCCAAGCCCTGCGGTTGACCTTCCAGATCAACACGTACTCCCAGAAGCCCTTTTTTTCTCTAGACTATTCTTTCTGATGATGGGATTCAGAGAAGAAGGTCGTGTGATCCAGGGACCATAACCGCTATATATAGATAATTTCATCAT
Source organism: Calamus simplicifolius (assembly GCA_900491605.1). Classification (NCBI taxonomy): domain Eukaryota; kingdom Viridiplantae; phylum Streptophyta; class Magnoliopsida; order Arecales; family Arecaceae; genus Calamus; species Calamus simplicifolius. The sequence continues at coordinate 575,591 of UESW01004730.1, read as the reverse complement.
TATCTTTTGGTATTTCTATTTTAACCCATCATAAAAATAAAATAACCCCTTAGGTCTTTACACATTAAAGGATCACACCTAATCAATATTAAAGCCCAAATCATTGAAACCTCAGCTGATCACTTTTAATTGGGCTTAACCTTATTTGACTGTCCGCAACACAATTATTTCACATATAAGCCCAATGTTGGATTAAAAATCCAACAATCTTTCACTGGGTTATATGTGTAACCTTATAATTATGTTGCAAAAATAACCAAATGAGCTCAATTTTACTGTCATTACTGAAATGTATCTATAACCAATCGGTCCATCAACCATACCAATAAAGGATCAAAGCGGCCTTTGTTATATCTATCATAACTCGATCCATCAATGGTCACGTATGTTGATACAACTGAATGACATAGATCATAATGTGAATGTGTAGCATGGAAATTACATGTAATGTGATCTTAACATGTCTATTTCCAACTGGTCCTTCTTAAACTTGAGTGAGATCAAAACTTTAACATAATTGTACAGAGTGTATTGAACTGAATGAAATACTTTATTTTTGATAGAAAATATCCAAACACATAAGTATGTACAAACCAAACATAAAGCATAATATAGAAGCAATACAAACTCCCACTAAATCTAAGCATCGTCATGCTCTATAACGCCCATGTGAGCAGTATGCTCATGAAAGACCTTGGGCGGCACACCCTTTGTAAGGGGATCTACAACCATGGAGTTTGTCCTATATGGTATATAAAAATCTGACCACTATGTACTCTTTCCTTTACAACTAGGAACTTGATGTCAATATGCTTTGACTTGATCGAGCTCCTATTGTTGTTGGAATACAATACGGCTGACTTGTTGTCACAAAATAACTTTAGTGGTCTTTCAATTCCTTCCAATATGCGCAGCCCGTGACAAAATTTTTCAGCCATATCCATGATTGGATGCTTCATAACATGCTATAAATTCTACGGTTATGGTAGAAGAAGCTATGAGTGTCTGTTTTGCACTTTTTCGTGAAATAGCCCCACCACCTAACATATATACATAGCCCGAAGTGGATCTTTTACTCTCTTGGCATCCCGCAAAGTCGGAGTTAGAATACCCAATGATCTCAAAATGATCTGATCTCCTATATGTGAGCATGTAATCTTTTATTCTTTTCAGATATCTCATAACCCTTTTGGTTGCTTTCCAATGATCCATACCTGGGTTGCTTAAATATCTGCCTAACACTCCAACAATGTACGCAATATCCAGACGCGTACAAACTTGAAATACATTAGACTCCCTACAAGAAGCATAAGGAATCTTCTGCATCTCTTCAACTTCAAGGTTTCCTTTTGGGCACTGATTAATACTGAATTTATCTCCTTTAGCGATAGGGTATCACCTGGTTTGCAATTTTGCATGCCAAATCTCTTAGTACTTTATCGATATAGCTCCTTTTGATAATCCAAGGATACCTTGAGAACGATCTCGATGTATCAAGATTCCTAATACAAAGGAGGCATCACCAAGATCTTTCATTTGAAAATTGCTTGATAGAAATCTCTTGGTTTTGTGCAACATGCCTATATCATTTGTGGCAAGCAAAATATCATCCACATACAAAACCAGAAAAATGTATTTACTCCTACTGAACTTGTGATACACACAATCATCAACTGCATTCACTTCAAAATTAAATGAGAGAATTACTTGATGAAATTTATGGTACCATTGACGAGAAGCTTGCTTTAACCCATAAATGGATTTTGTCAATTTGCAAACTGTTGACCCCAGATTGATTTTGATGATTACAAAACAAATTAAGCAATTCTAAGATTGATACAGGGAAGTTTGGTCGCCTTGCAAGTAAGTATCTTCATGCAAAATTAACTGATAAGAAAGTACTTTATTTTACTTTGCTTTAGATATTTTTATTTTTGCTTGAAGTTAACTCGTTAGCTAGCTTGTTCTTTCAATTAGCTAGCTGGCATGCCCCTCAGCTAACTAAAATTCTCGCCACAGTGATTGGGCCGAACGATCTTGTATTTTAGCTAGTGTTTAGCTAGCTTGTTAGCTAGCTGAAGTTTCTTTAGCTAACTAAAATGCTCGTCTCAGTTAGATGGCCAAACGTCCTCCTTTTTAGCTAGCTGTGAGTTAGTTTATTAACTAGCTGGAGCCCTTTCAGCTAACTAAGAAACTTGTCTTCGGTGCCTGGCCGAACGTCCTTTTCTTTTAGTCAACTGGTGAGCTAGCTAGCTGGAATTCCTTCAGCTAACTGATTTGCTCGTCACAGTACATTGGCCGAACACCCTCCAATTTTAGCTAGCTAGCTGGATGTTGTTAGCTAACTGAAACTTCTTCTAGCTAGCTGATGTTCCTTTTAGTTAACTGTTCAGCTAACTATTTCATCCTGGAGCTAACTACTCAGCTAACTGATTTTCACAGGGAACGTCTCAGCCGTGGGGATTCAAAATTCAGTTAACTAAAGAGCTAGCTGACTGTTGGTTAGTTAGCTGGAGAGTTAACTATTATATCAGAACGGATGGCTGCCTTTTGCACAATTAACTGGAGAGCTAACTAAGCTGGACGGACAACATATTGCTTTTGCTTCTAGTTAGCTCATGAGCTAACTGGCCTTTCTTCAGTTAGCTATTCAACTAACTAGCTGTCTTGTTCTTCTCATGCAGCCGAGTGGATTTCAAATTAAGTTAGCTGAAGAGCTAACTATGATAGCATAAATTTTTCTCTCAGCCGTTACTTTTTCTCTGTTAGTTAGCTAAAGAGCTAACTGACTTTCGCTTAGTTAGCTGCCAAGCTGACTGAAGTGCTGCCTCTGGATGATTCTTTTGTTGTGACCTCTCTAGTTAGCTAACTGATTAGCTAGCTGAGGTCTCTGCTTCATTCTTGGACGATGCATTCATATCCTCAGCTACCTGGAGCCATTTTTTAGTCCACCGCCACCTAAGCTTTTAAGAGTGCTCTTCTCTCTCTCTATTGCTATTTCAAGCTATATTTAACTTTTGGATTTTTAAATTTTTAGAGTGCTCATCCTTCCTCAAATGGAGATATGCATTCAATGCTTAAGGGAAACATGTTTAACGGTTATATTTTCTTTCCGTTATTATTTCCATTTATTTCTTATGTATCTAACGGATATCTTCTTGTTAGATGGATATAAATAGCTGGATTAGAAGCACACTCAGACAATTTTTGAAAAAGAAATTTCAAAGAGAGAAAAATCAAAGAAAATAGCCTTCATTGCATATTTATTGAGTGGTTGCTGGGCATTCAAGTTCATTCCTTTCTCCGAAAGGTCGTCCGAATCATTGAAGCTTTTCAAGCATTCAAGACTTCAGCTGCTTCAAACCTAGTTCATTTATTGCTGAGTTTATTGCTTCAAAAGTTATAAAGTATATTCAGAATACTTGCTCATTGTAGGATCTTCTCCTTTACATACTCTGATTATCTTGTAAAAGGGTTAGTGAACCCTGGTTTGTTGTTGGCTTCCTTGTGCCATTGAGACAAGAGGATTAGCCTAGGTTTGGCTAGGGGTTTTTGGCTTCCTTGTGCCGTGAAACAAAGGACTAGCCTAGGTTTGGCTAGGGGTTTTTGCTGCCTTGTGCTGTATAAACAAGAGGGCTAGCCTGGTTTGGCTAGAGGTTATAATCGTTGTGATACGATTAGTGGAATTCCCAAAGGTGTTGGGAGTGGATGTAGGTGCTGAGTTTGGCACCGAACCACTATAAACTTCTGTGTGTTTGTGGTTGTTTGCTTTTCTGTTGTTATTATTCTGTGCACACCACTTTACCGCTGCAAATCAAATTAGGGTTAAAAGAACATATATCTGCATAGCTATTTTTTTTTTTTAAATAACCCAATTCACCCCCCTCTTGGGTTACTACATCTGGGCAACATAAACCATTTTCTTTGAGTCTCCTGACACAAAGTTTTCTGGTTGCACCATATAAATTGTCTCATCAATGTTTCCATTGAGAAATGTCATCTTGACATCCATTTGATGGAGTTCCATATCATACTGTGCAATAAGAGCCATGATTGTCCTAAAAGAGTCATTCGATGAAACTGGAGAGAATGTCTCTTTAAAGTCAATCCCTTCTTTTTGAGTATAGCCTTTAGCCACAAGACGAGCTTTATACCTTTCCACATTACCCTTTGAATCCCGTTTGGTTTTAAAAATCCATTTGCAACCAATGGGTTTCACACCTTCTGGTAATGGGACAAGTTCCCAAATTTTATTGTCTTGCATAGACTTATACTCTTCTTTCATTGCTTCAATCCACTTTTCTGATTAGAACCTTGTATGGCTTGAAGGAAGTTGATAGGATCATCTTCCATCACGCCATTATTTTCCTCATGTTCCTAAAGAAACACTATATAATCATCTGGAATAGCATTCTTCATTTCTCTAGTGGATCGCCGCAAAGGAACTTGTTCTTGAGGTTGTTGAGTTTGTACCTTGAGGGTTGAACAACAATTCTTGTTGTTCTGGAATTGCAACTTGATCATTATCAAAAGCAATTATAGGAATAGGAACTAGCTGCTCTTCAACAAGAGTAGTAGGTTCCAATTCCTCCTCAAAGACAAAGTCTCTAACTTTATTTCTCCCCCCAAACTCAATATCCTCAAGAACGTTGCAGTTTCCATCTCAAAAATTATCCTTGATTTGGGATCATAAAACTTGAAACCCCTGGATCGCTCAGAATACCCAACAAAGTAGCTGCTCACTATCCTGGAGTCCAATTTCTTTTCATATGGCTTATAAGGCCTTGCCTCAGCTGGACATCCCCAAACATGAAAATGCTTTAGACTAGGCTTTTGTCATATCCAAAGCTCATAAGGTGTTTTGACAGCTACTTTAGTTGGTACTCTATTTAGAATGTAGGATGTTGTCTTTAGTGCCTCTCCCCAGAGTGACTCTAGTAAGGTAGAATGACAAATCATACTCCTTGCAATATTCTTAAGAGTCATGTTTCGTCTTTCAGCTACACCATTCATGCTAGGTGACCCTGGCATGGTATAATATGGAACGATTCCACACTCCTCTAGGTATCTGGCAAATGGTCCTGGACGTTGTTCACCTGATCCATCATATCTACCAAAATATTCACCACCATGGTTAGATCTAACTCCTTTAATCCTTTTGCTAAATTGAAGCTCAACTTCAGCTTTAAATGATTTGAACACGTCCAAAACTTGAGACTTTTCATGAATAAGAAATAGGTATGCATATCTTGAATAATCATCTATAAATGATACAAAATATTGTTGACCATTCCAAGAAGGTATAGGAAATGGTCCACAAATATATGTATGTATCAACTCTAAGACTTCCATAGTTCTATATGCACCCAATTTCTTTGTTTTGGTCTGTTTGCCCTTAATGCAATCAACACAGACATTAAAGTCTGTAAAATCAAGAGAATCCAAAATTTCATCTGACACAAGTCGTTCAACTCTATTTTTAGAGATGTGACCTAATCGCTTATGCCATAATGTTCCTGAATTTTCATTGCAAATTTTATGCCTAGTATCTCTTGATTCCATATTCAGGGTTTCATTATAAGAAGCAACAGAATCAAGCAAATATATTATCATACACCATAAGAGAACCAGTTCCAATAATTTGAATTTAACGAAAGACTAAACTGACTATTTCCAAATGAACAACAATATCCTAATTTGTCCAAAGCTGAAATAGAAACCAAATTTGTCTAAATGACGGTACTACAAAAGTGTCTTTAAAATCCAAATAATAGCCAGAACTTAATAACAATCTAAAATGCCCAATTGCCTCCACATCTACCGACTTGCCATCTCTCGTATAAATGCATCTTTCAGCATCAGTTGGCCTTCGGTAGCTTAGGCAACCCTCCATTGAAACACTGATGTTAGTAGTAGCACCAGAATCTAACCACCAAGTGTTTCTAGGTACTAAAGCTATATTTACTTCAAAACAGACCATATTAAGAAATGTACCTTTCTTTTCATACCATGCATGAAATTTGGAACATTCCTTCTTAATGTGTCCAGACTTATTACCGAAGAAATAAGTCTTTATCCTGATTTTGTTTCTTCTTTGCTGGACCCTTAACAGCCTTATTTCTTATTTTCTTGCCTTTGTCCCTGCCCTTGAAGTTATTATCATAAAGGACCGATATTGAATTGAGGTTAGCAGAAATATTAGCAACATTTGCTGTAAAATAAAAGCAATACATAAATAACATGCTCATATAAATAATTAACACCAAATATCAATAAATTCAAATTAATGGTAAATCCATCTCAAGATACCCATTGCAACATTAATATCAAGTCTTTGGACAGTAATATTAACTGCTAATGGTACTCTTGTTGTAATGATCAAACACTAACAATACATGTCAAATAATAAATCTATCTTTGGATCGAGTTATTACTCACATGTAAATCCTTATAATCGTTACGTGTTTACCATCACACATATGTGTAGTTCGGCTAGGCATTAACCTTCCTTTGGACCAATTAATACCCGCATGAAACATACACATACACAACATCCAACATCCTTCATGAACCATTTACACAAGAGAGGTCACTTTGGTGATATCTTGTTTCAATTAGTTCAATTTTAAATGATGGACAAATTTATTAGGCATAAAAAATACCATTAATTTGAATTTGATTGAACCTTTTTAAAAATAATGATATATTATTTTGTGGTTCCAACTCAATCTTTATAACAAAAAAATAATTTATCCTAATGGATAAAGCTTTACTTTATGAAACCAATTAAACCATATGGAAGGAGGTTGCTCATGCTTACGAAATTAAAAATAATAATTTTAATGAAAGCCCAAAAATATTGCCAAAGGCATGAACCATCCAAAATTTATGCATTAATGTTATGCATTAAAAGTTCATAAATGTTATCCCTTCTACATCAGTTTATAAAAAATGGCCAAACCCTGCAATTCTATTTTAACGGAGCCAACGGACGAGTCTCATAATTTTCTCCAGATTTCCTTTATCCTATGGTTTGAGATATCCAACCATCAGATTTTTGAAAAGATTTTCTAGATTTTCATCTAAATTCCCATCCAATTCTTCTCTCTCTAAATTTCGCCCCAGTTTCTTTCTAGATCTCATGCACGTAAAATTTCCGTGAAGAGAAGAAAAGAAGGCGTGAGATGGTGCTGGTTTTCCTTTAATTCCTCTCACCGGTGTTAGCTTCACGTGATACGTTTTCTTCTCTTGACTCCACGTGATCCTTCCAAATTTGTTGACCACGTGTTGACTAGCCTCTCCAGGCTTGAAACCCCTTTCCTTCACTTCAGGCTTGAATGCAACGCGTTCAAAACAGAAAAGAAAAAAAAAAAAGGCTAGTGGAAGAGTCCCAAAAATTTGGAATACCTATAAAATTTGGAATACCAACGGCTAGATTCCCAAGCTTGCGTGAGAAGTCGATTTTCCCATGAAATGTGGAACTCCAATCGCCATATCCCAACGCCTTCATAGAATTTCACATGAAGGAGAAACCGTGAAGTCTCTTTTGAGAAAGAGATGGGATTTTTTTTTTTTTTGTACATTCATGTGAGAGACCCGAGAGGCCTCTCCGTTAATGCCCTGATGGAATCCACCATCAGTGGCCAAATTCCCAACAAAAATTAGAACTCCACGCAACACATTTGATTTCCTCCGTGAAGAAAAGCGGACGTGTTTGGAAAAATTAAGACAACACATAGATCTTAATCCATAAAAAACTAAACTAAAATTATTCTTAATGATTCAACCTGAATATGGGCTCTGATACCAATTGTTGAAAATTAGATCGAACCTTTGGTGAAGACCATCACCATAAAACCCAACAATCATTCATATTAAATCATCAAGAATCCATAATCGATAAATGAAAGCGTATCTGAATCCATATTGCTTGATTGCTCTCCAGAGCCCTGCGGTTGGCCTTCCAGATCAACACGTACTCCTAAAGAGCCCCTTTTTTTCCTCTAGGCTATTCTTTCTTATGATGGGATTCAGAGAAGAATGTCGTGCGTGCGATCCAGGGACCATAACCGCTATATATAGATAATTTCATCATTATCTTTTGGTATTTCTATTTTAGCCCATCATAAAAATAGAAATAACTCTTAAGTCTCTACACATTAAAGGGCCACACCTAATCAGATACATTAAAGCCCAAATCACTGAAACCTCAGCTGATCACTTTTAATTGGGCTTAACTTATTTGACAGTCCGTAATACATAATTATTTCACATATAAGCCCAATATTAAATTAAAAATCCAACAATATTATCTCTATGGAAAGGATCGTTTGCTTCCCATTTGAAGCAAATGCTCACAGCCATGCATGACAACCAAAGTCCTGAAATTCTAGCAGCTTTTAAGGATCCATGGAGCACAGCTAAAAATATCAATATAACTAGCTGAGAAATTACCCAAAGATAAGGAAATATTGACATATTTTCATTTTCTTAAGGAAAAGTTCTTCCTACATATGTTTGCTCTTCTTGTTACTTCTTCTGTGATCACCATAAAATTTTGCAGCAGTTCTCCTATCTTTTATGGAAAAACCTTTGTGCACCATTTCTGATGTACAAAGCTGTGCACCGGATAAACGTATTGGCCATATGCCCATGCGTGCATTCGTACGGGATACACCATGGTCCAATGAACCGTGGCATACGCACATGCACAAGTGCATGGCTAATGGTCGCATTTGGTACACGATGCATTTGTGCACCAAAGGCGGTTCACAAAGTCTTTTCCATCTTTTACCACAGCTCACGGAACAAGAATTTCCTTCCTTGTAAAATATTAAACCATGAAGTGCAAAGGGACAGCAAAGGGACTGGCCTATGGGCCAAACTTTGTCCCAAAGTTTCGTTTTGACATTTCCGAATGAGAGGCCCGGGCCACTTGCATCCTTGAGGCCATCTTCTATTGGGAAAAGACTTTATGCATCAACGCGTATCAAATATGTGAATTGATTATATACTTATGTTATTATATGTACAGTATGCGTCATGGTCCATTGGGCCATGGCATTCACGATGGCAGAGAAGCGCAGCCAATTCATGCATCCAATGCGCGCTTTGTGCATCAAAGGCCGATGCACAAAAACTTATTCATTCTAGTATTCACAATCAACAAACTCTCGGTCCATTGGGGGACCATGGACCATGGCGCACACATGGCATGGAAGTGCAGCTAATTCACACATTCGATGCTCGGCACCAAAGACAGGTGCGCAAAGACTTTTTCATCCTAGTGCTCCCAATAAACAAACTCTCGGTCCATTGGGTCTGGCCCCATAGTTATATTGGGTCGCATGGTGCGGTTACTTCTTACATAATAATCTCATTGACACATTAGCCATGCATTAAGAATGATGATTTCAATCCAGAATGCAAAAATCTACTTGTCTGATCCGATTTAGAGCAAAGATTCTTTATTTTTTGTAATAATAAGGATAGAAATAAAGATTAGTTTTGTCTTCGCTTACGGAACAGCATAAAAACGATGATAAGTATATTCCACTTCATTAAGTATGTCCTACTTCAGCTCATCTCGTTGATTCTATAAAATATCTTTATATATTATTATATCTACAAAATTATTTTTATATTTTTATATATATATATATATATATATATATATATATATATAAAGGAAAGGAATAGGCCGACATGGGAATACAGGACGGATATAGGGATAAGCAAAAAAAATTATTTATGAAGATGAGATAGAAAGAAAAATCATATCTTTTTTATTCCATCTCGACGGTGCAGCAAAGAAATCCCAATGCCACCTGTCAGGGCTTGGCTGGCATGCATGTGGTTGGCGGGCCGAGCTGCATGTTTATTCCTTTCAGAATTAATGTTCCCACAAACTCTGAAAGGACCGGAAAAATTCGATCATTCTCAGCAAACTGGACCTGCTTTCCTATTCATGAAACGCCACCACTCGGCTCCGTGCACCTGGGGTTGGTCGAGTAGGATACATTGAGAGTTGGGCACAGGCCATGCCGGCCATTGAGAGTTGGGCATGGGGCCATGTTGGTCAGGCCATGCCGGTCATTGAGAGTTGGGCACAGGATCATACCGGTCTGGCCGGCATGGCTCATTAAATTGTGCCATGTCAGGCTCAAAAATTTAGCCCATCGGTTCGGCACAACACGACCCACATGGACCTGAGCCGGCCCAGGCTCTGAGCCAACACGGTCCTTATGGGCCTGATAAAAAATTTAAGTAAATTTTTTTAATAAATTAAAAAATTATTAGTAATAAAAGAATTTATTAATATGAAGTCATCTTAATGATGAAGGATTTGGTATAGACCCCTACCAGTTTATTAATTTAAAATTAAATAGTATATATGAAGGGAGGGGGACTAGGCCTGACCTTAAGAATACAATAAGAAAGGAGAAAAAAATAAAGATGACTCACTTTAACAATTAAAAAAATATAAAATTATAAAAATAAAGATGACTCACTCATCAGTAGTATTTGTGTCATCATCATCTTCGCTAGTTAAGTCATGTTCACCTTTATCTTGAAGCATCATCTCAGCATCTAACCAATCTTTGAAGTAGAGAAGCATCTCAACTGTCTCGCCAGTTATTCTACTTCTCTTTACATCCAGAACACGCCGACCTGCACTAAAAGTGAATTCCAATGCTACTGTGGATATGACACAGCTAAAATATCCCGTACAATGGCAGACATAACAAGATATTGATTTCTAACACTCTTCCACTAAGCTAATACATCTAGATTTTCTATTTGATCTTCATCATATGCAGAATGAAAATCGTTTCGTAAATAAAATTCTAATTCATTACTTAAAAATGAAGAAGAGTGAGATGAAGAAGATAAAGCATGTGTGTTTCTTCTTTGTGCAATGAATGAAAAAATATATGACGAACGAGATCTAGAAGAAAAAGCAAATCTTTGAGCAGGTATTCTAGATCCACGAATTTTATCATCATATAAAGCATAAATATCATTAAGAAGTCGTGTTACCTCATCTTTAATAGGGTCAGGATCTTGATTCATGTTTTCATAATATTCATCAATTAAAATATTTACGCCAGTTAATTTAACTCTAGGATCAAAAATAGTAGTTAAGTTATGCAAAGGACATATCCTATTCTAATATTCATTCCTTTTAGTTTCCAGTATAATAGGCATTAAAACATCATCATATCTATGTTCTTTAAATTTTCACTAATTACATACTCTTTTGTAAAAATGAACAAAAAGTTAGATAATAAATACTAAAAAGAAAAATTATAGCATCATAAAAAGTGACCAAAAAATCTTCTAAAATTTTACCTTTATTCCAATCAGTTTTAGTCAATGTAAATCCTAATCCATGATCATTAATATAAGCACTTAATAAGTTCTTATATGGATATGCATCATGTATTGTACTATTCCAATGAGTAATTACATCAAGTTTAAATTTTTAAAATGTTTACCATGATCTACACATAATTATTTAAATTCTTGAAGTCTTGCTCTTGAAGCATTAATAAAGAAACTATATTTCTAATTTTTAAAATAACATCTTGAATTATATCCATATCGAATTGAACAAAAAGATTTAATATATGACATGCACATCTAATATGAAATAATTATCCATTTAAAATAGGATGCAAAGAGTCATTTAATAATGTAACAATATAATTATTATTAGATGTATTATCAAGAGTAATAGACATTATTTTATCATAATATTATATGAGCATGCAGTTTGATAAATAGCATTTAAAATTTATTGCCAATCAAAAGCATAAAAATCAAGAATATGTTTATTTAGTAGCCAATCATTATCAATATAATGAGCAGTAATAGCAATAAAACAATTACTACCTACATATGCTGATCAAATATAAGATGTTAAAGAAACTCTTGCATTTAAATTAGAGAGAGTTTCAGTTAAACTTTATTTCATTGCTAAAAAGTTTGTTATAGCCACTCTTCTAAATGCACGCCTACTAGTTCTTCTATAAGCAGGTTGTAGGTCAAATTGAACATAACATTTAAAATTATAAGATTCACATAAACTAAAAGGTAATTCATCCTGAACTATCCATCTTACAAGTAATTTTCTCTGATTTTTATAGTTATATGCAAAATTACCTATAAGTGATCCCTCTTGTATATTAAGGGTACTTTGCTGATGGAAATCATGCATCCTATAAGTCTTTTGATGTCTTTTTGAATGCCATGTTCCTCCAGTACTAGTACAACTTTAAAGTTTTGCACATTTTTTACATTTTGCTTGTAGACTCCATCAATCATAATTCTATCAAAATCATTCCAAACATTACTAATCCTCTTACGAGAAGAGGTTTGACATTCACTGACACTGGCTCTAGAGGAAACTTGGGGTTAGGGTTGGGGATTAGTTTTCTTAACCTCAAAAAAAGGATGCATGCCAAAATTACTTCGTCATAAGATGCCATATCTAAAATTTTTAATTAATGAATGCAAAAAAAAAAAAACTAACCACAAGAAGGAATTGAGAAGAGGATTAGAGGTGGAGGCGTGGAGCCGAGATTTGTTAGCTTCCTCTTGAGTCTTGTGCTCTCACCTCTTAACAAGAAGTGACTCCTTTCTCTTGTACTTCTCAACAAGAACCTTCTCTTGTGTAGCACTTGAGCACTTGTTAGAGCACTTACCACTTGTCAGAACACTGGCAAACTAAAAATTAAATTGCTAGAGCACTTGCTAGAAGAGAGAAATAGTAGTAGTAGAGGAGAAAGAGTTGGTTTGGTGTGGTGAGAATGAGGAAGGAATAGGCTATTTATAGAAGTCTCAAAAATTTTTTTCGAAAATACCCTTCAATATTGCTGTATGGCTATTGGGGGGGTAAAATGGTTAAAACCCCTTCATATAGCTGTTTCTAGCCACTGAAAAAGGATAGAAACAGCTATATAGCCGTTAGGGACCGTGTTGTGCCAGGTACGACCCCTGGTGGACCGTGCCGTGCTAGGCATGGTCCATCATAGGCCATGCCTGGTCTGAATTTTTTTTAACCATATCATATTCAGTATGATCCATTTATTATTGAACCGTGTCTGAATTTTTTTTAATCATATCATATTCAGTATGATCCATTTATTATTGAACCGTGCCAAGCATAATCTGAGTAATGGTGCAGCCCGGGTCTGAGGGCACGGCACGGCTCCGTGCACTAATTGTCACTGTGACCTCTCCCTCCAGAGTGCTTTGGTCCATGTTTGACAGTACTTGCATCCCTTTGAGAGTGCAATTTCGTTTTGGCCTTACTTT